>VBVQ01000033.1:64837-127541 GCA_011636635.1 Tetramorium simillimum | reverse complement strand
ATTGATAATACTATTGTGTTTTTCTATCCAGGCTAATATATCTGCTACGAAACATTTTTAAATGTACAGTTTGTTTTTGGCTTTGATAAATTATTTGTGAATTATTGGTCAGATGTTATACAAGATCGTATACAGTTTATATGTAAAAGTATAATGATAGTAACGAATAGAACATCGAATCTCAAAATTAGTAACGAATCTCAAAAATTAAAGAAAATTAATTTTGGAAATATCAGTAACGGTTCAGGTATGTCACAGAAGTCTGTCTACTCAGTTTTTTGTAGACACTAATAAACGGTTTATGGGAGTTTTGACCTTTCGTCGAAACCTTCTTATACCTCGAATAATTTTGACATTTACAGGCAGGAGAAAAAAATTGTATCGTGACGAATTCAAGGAGAAACATTGTCTCGAAATGATAAACAGATCTTTAAGAACTTCAATTTTTTTAACTCTTTTTTTGTATAATCTTAATAAAAGGGAAGCAAGTAACATTGATCGAAAGGTATTGTGCTTATAATGACAGGGCTTCAGTTACCAGAGTATAAAATAAATCAAATGAATGCGTTGTCCCAAGATTGAGTGTGTAAAGCAAGGTTCAGAAGGTAATGAATCACTTCTATCGAAAATTTACGATCTGGCGCGTTAATTCGGAAAAAGTATACGGTTATATTATAGAACTGTGTAATATAGAACATACAGCACTGCAAAAATTAGTAATGTACGCAAAATAATAGAGAGAGAGAGAGACAGAGTACATTTATTTTCTCTTTAATTATTTAATTAATCGTGTAAATAAAAAAAAGGTACATTTAATCAATCGAAATCAATCGTAACAATTCATTTAATGTCAAGCTCAACTTTGACTTAAAATAAATAAAAATTGCTTTAATTAGGATTACAAGTCATAAAAGAAAGAAGAGAACTGAAGAAGATCAGAAGAAGAGAGAAGTACACATTTCGTTGAACGCATCCGCAAATGAGCAACGATGTGACGAACAAAATCCCGCGGTAGTTGAAGCACGTGCTTCCGCTCGTTCACTCTCGATTTCAATGTGTTTTTATTGCGTCTCTTAAATTCGCATTTATGAGCTCTTATGTTCTCCCCCGTCTTTCCTTTTCTTCTATCGGTGTGACTGGACCAAGCTGTAAAGCGTTGCGCTATGTCGAAGACAAATCGTCCGGCGCGAAGTTAAATAGGTGATAATTGTGACCGATATCCCATAACAATTGCAATCATAAATACTTTAATGAGCGAAACGACCTTGACGATTTTATTGGTTCTTCTTATAACACGTGATAGTTGAACTCGGTGATCAATCACTTTATTATATGTGTATTTATATGGCATTAAGAGCAGCAGGTAGCTTCAGGAATATTGTGAATAGACCGATATCTTTAGCTTGCAGACGAAAACGATAAAAAAATCGACAATGTGAGAAATTCGCATATTTTAACATTATGTATATAAAATAGTGACTAATTTTATTCTGTTTTATAAATTATATATGCAGAGTTATCTATATTAAAATGTTCTTTATTTCTAACAGAATAATATTATCAAATTCTTGGTAAACAAGATAATAAATGATTATATCTAAAATATCATGTTTGATAACATCTATCAATATGTTTGTCGTTTAATTGGGTTTAATTAAAAAAAGGATAAATATAACATTTTTTCGTTTATGATATTTTTTAAAACACATCTTTTCTTAAGAAAAAAAATTTTTTTAAATTTTAAATTTAAAAATGCGATTAGTATGTAGATGTCACACAACATATGATATGAAAAGAAACATGTAATTTTCTCGATGACTATTTGTCGGATGTCTCGCGACAATCACAGTCGTAAATACTTTAATGATCAGTGAAACGGCCTTGCCGATTTTATTAGTCGTTTCTATATAACATTCAATGCTTAAATTCTTCGAGTAATGATTTTAGCGCTTCTATTTCTGTGCGCGATTATGCTTGCTTGAAGTGATGACAAATGCAATCACGAATTAGCTTAGTTTCCGTATGTATTACGGGCGAAAAGGCATGTAAGGAATTACGAGTGTAAATCATTACGACGCCGAAACCACTTGAAAGTACTGCGTTCGTGACTTTTCTTTTTTTTTTTTTAGGATCCAGTCATAATTTGTATAGATAATAAATTCTCTTCGGGGCTCAGTTCATTAAATATACATTATATTTCCATAATGAAAGTTTCTGGCACAGGCTTCTGCCGTCTGATCCGAGGTCTTAGAGAGATCAAAGGATACACAACGACGGAGGTTACGCGGGTATATACTTATGGATATCTGCTACAGATACGCTACAAGTTTTATGCTTTGGTTTTCGAGGTTGTAAATTTATTGCCCCGCGTAGGCTCCAACTTTGTGTGCCCGATGGCCTTTTTGACGAACGATGATCAACGATAAATTACGACTTCACAAACCCATCGCCGTTATTTGAACACAGTGGTCGCCTATTTAAGTCTAACTGCCTGCAGATTACATCGCTATAAAATAATAAACATAAAAGGTACTAAATGCACTCGAAGTGCCTGATCGTTTGCTAAACTCTTCGCGCTAAACTCTTCAGCGTCAAGTTTTGAATTTGTAATCGCGACATCACAACAATGAAACGACTGTTACGTTGTGGCGTGATGACGTGGTATAAAACACGAATGCTAATAACACTAACGAGGAATAATCTTCTTCGCGCGTCAGATGAAGTTGATAGATAAATTTAGATGTTAATTATGAGACTAATTATAATATATCTGTAGTTTTTTCACATTTTACGAGATCATACACTATCGAGAATGGATTAGAGAGGCTTATTAGTCGATATTAATAAAAGCACTTCGCGCATTTACTATAAAAGCGGTTCGCGTTGTGAATTATAACCACCGGCTTAAGATGGTCGTTCGAAATGAAACACTATCCCTACGAGCGAGCAGACGGCCATGGCGCGATTCAAGTAGAAGGCAATCTATTAAGATATCGTGGGCCGAACCTAAGATCTCGAAACAACCCGAGTTAACCAATCGTGGACATCAACATCAAATCCACTCCTTCCACGACGCCGCTATTTTAGAATTCACGCCGCCATCCGCTCCTTTCACGACGCACGCTTGTTGTGTGCCCAAAGTATTTTAATTAAAAGTTCTTAAAGCCTCAAAAGCCGCGCCGCCGTAAGTGATAAAGATACTTGACGTTTTTATCGCCCGTCCTAAACGCAGTCGATGAAGATGAGCTGCCGCGACTTAATATTACGCGAAAACCGGGTATGTTTATAAGTGCATTAATTCGGAAACGCAAGACAGTTCATTGATCGAAGGGGGCATTATACTTGCAAATATAATTAACATTTCAATGCAAACGAAATCACGTTTAAGGTGCGAAAACTTGCCAATTTAAATTGCCCAAAAAACTTGCAATATAAATCCGACAAATTCCTACTATCGTTTTGAATCGAAATTAATGTTGATTCAACAAATTGTGAAATAATGACTACCGCGATTATTATCTATATTGCAGTCAACTCATAGAAAGGTAGGGCGATATCGTTTCACAATCGAATTACAGAATGTTCACTCGTAGCGGACGTTTCCGCGAAATTTTCACCGCCGATGTTAGGCGATCGTCCGCTTTACATTCTTCACGCTACCGATCATGAGGATAGCAATGAAAATGATGATGGCAGGGGATAATGGCAGAAGATAATGAGAGGTCTTGACAGTTCGCTAGTACCGCGAGAAAACGCGGCGTTTCTATTGCTAGGGATGTCCAAGTGAGCGTTAAATGTTTCCGAGAGGCTAGCAAGTTCAATCAATGGCGGACCTTTGTTTCGCATTTGCGGGAGAGCGTTAAGAGCCAATAACAGGTACCGAAATAAAACCGGCTAGTGACTCAATCTGCGGTGCTCCGCTTCGTGGCATAGTGACTCGCTTCTTTCCACGGTCGTCCATGAAATTCCGAATGGGAGATGGAGCAAATTATCCTCACGGATTCGTTTCCTTTCGTGCACGTATCTTGGGATCGACGCCAAGCTCTATCTCTAGTCGAGGAAGAGAAGAAGGGGAAAAAAAGAGAGAGAATGATAAAATATCGCGTGTTACTTGTGTCGACAAATACCATTTCTCCAAGCAATCATATCCATCCGTGTGCGCGCTATGGATGCCGGAGAACGTTCTGTTGACGTATCGTTGATAGATCGACTTGGCAATTGCTACGCGACAACATGAGAACACTAGGCATCAGCTAGTAGCGAGCTACGCCTCGCGTAGTAAGCCAACCTCGGCATAAAGAAACGCAGAAGCGGCGAAAGAGGAAAGGGGTTAGAGCCGAGGCGGGCCGCGGACGATCTGTCATCGACGCGAGCCGGCATTTTACAAAGTATAAGGCTGAGGCATATTGCCTGCAGGTGCTACACAGAAGGCAGTCCGCAGGTAGATACGCTGGGCGCCTGATTGGCCTGCTTCGACCTGACTCCATCCTACGGTTTTGCGACGGCCGAGTGTGCGAGGCAAAGAGAGGCGGTCGTTGTTACGTGTCGCTCGCAACAACTCGTCTTGCTACGCTGCCTTGCCTCTTGCTGCCTTAGCCGACAGAGCGAGAGAGAGAGAGAGAGAGAGCGAGAGAAAGAGAGAGAAGGAGAGAAAGAAAGAGCGGAAAAGAGAGGGCAGGAGAAAGAGGAGGACAGAGAAAAAGACAGAGAGAGAAGGCCGGTACAGTTCGAGCATAGTAAATCCCGTTGGCCGGTACCTACGGTCTCTCTGGTCTTGGCTGCACGCGTCTGTCGCGTAGTGGTGCTGCCAAGCTTTGGCAGCGAGCTAACTCGTTCAGCTCGCGGTGTATATTTCCGTTCCGTTACGTTCACCAACGCTTTGCCTCGCCTTTGCCGCCGCGACTGCTAGGCGCAGTCGAAGTCCCGTCGACGCGACGCGGTTCTCCCGCGATCTCGCGTGTCTCGACGCGACCTGAAACGTGGTGGTACCAAACGATCGCTCCGCCGTTGCTTTCTCACCTGTTTTTCTGCGCCGGAACGATCGTTGTGCGATCGGTATAGTGCGAGCGTTACCGCGAAAGCATCATCGTCCTTCTTGTGCGTCCCCGCGAAAGTATTCTCTCAATTGTTTCTCACAATACGTTAACGCGAACAGTTCGCAGCGAATTTTCAATCGGAGATCGTGATTACCTGACAGTTGGAAATTTTGTGTACTTTTTCTCTCTCAATATCTCGTCACGTCGGATTTGTGAGAGTGTCTCGATGAACGTTACTGCGAAAGGAGCTTGACTGGAGAATAATATGGTGCTAAGCTTGTGATATTCGCGTCATCTCCGAGAAGCGATTTTGAAAGAAACATTTATCAGTGACATCACAATCCTTATTACAGCAGGGATCATTGACATTCTTACAATCCTCGTGTCGAATAAGAACAATGCTCGTAAAATTTCGTAAAAATAACATACCCGATGTCCCTGTTTTTTGTCAGCTGTGTTAAACGCGAATCCAATGTGTGGCTGTTTCAGCAGTTGAAAAACGGAACGGCATGGAGTAGCTACCCGGGTCACAGAGACCCTTGGAAGGGAAAAGGGCAAAAGCGTCCCCTCCCTACGCCCTTCTGCCGCCGCGACGCACGACGACATTGGATTGTCGTCGTACCGCAGCGACCTCTGCGTCATTATTATTATAGCCGCAAGGTGAGTTGAAATGTCACTTTGCCATTAGAATGATTCCGATTATATTTCAAAAGCACGGTGCGTTATGCATGTTGTCACAGTAGACTCCGTGCGAAAAGAAAGATACGCAGAAGGAAAGATTTAATCGAATTCGTTCGAATCGTTTCGTTGTTTGAACTTTATCGAGTTAGATCAATTTTTTAGCTCTATATTCGTTATATATTTTATTAATTCTACCGTGTGCAGCGCTCTTGTATTGAATATATCAAATTCTTTAGCCGACTTTATTTCGTTACTGAAACAAAATGATACTTTGCATTTATGAAATATAATGTTAAAGTTGCGATATAACGTATCATCCGCTGCTTTTTCTTTAAACGAAAAATTAAACGAACATAGGAACGACTATTATGTCTATTTCTACCAATGCAGATTAACTTTAATCTCGGTTTAACTTACTTTCTACCTTTTTTTAGTCCTAAGAATTAGAAAAAGATGAAAAGTAAGTTAAATCGAGATTAAAGTTATTCTGCATTGGTAGAAATGGACATTAGCATTGCAAAGCTAATAAAATAGTTGAAGGGTTAATTTTGTATGAAACCAATACGATAGTTTTTTTTTTATATTAGGTAGTCACTACGCTCTAACGCGATGGTATTCCAACGTAATTTGTTCACTCGCGTAGATATGATCTTTATTAGACTATTGAGATTCCCACTGTAGCAAGACGTTCTCATTAGACAATAGTGTAGAAAGAAACCTATGCCGGGAACTATCAACTCTTGCGATTCGATCCCCTTCGTTTTACGACTCCCCAATGGCGCGCATGTTCAGCATTATTTTGTTCTTCCCTGCACGAATACCTTCGCTCTCTACCCTTCCACCAGTCGTATCAATGCATACAACACACACCCATATCTTATGACTGAGCAAACCTGCGAGGCCAAGAGATATAAAGTATATAAAATAACGTCGCTATCTAAATTGCCCGTCGTTGATTATATATTCGAGCATCGCTGGACCCGAAAATTTTATCTCCCAGCATACAATCGAACAGTTTCTGAAATACCCTTAGGTTTCGTTCGCGCAGTAATTATTAAATGCGATAATAGTTATTGTTAGATGTAAATTATAGCTAGGTCGATTTTTCAATTTATTCGTTTTAATGTAAAATAGGAGAAACGTAATTCTTTAATAGAATAGCTAAGTTTAGCATTGACAAAATGAAAAAGATACTGAATACGTACAAGTAGGTTTTGTATTGCATATTAAAAAATTAAACGTATATTTTTTTAACATGAATATCTTGAGATGATAATTTTGAGAGATGATTGCTTTTACTAAGATAAGATTTGTTCGAAATCAGATTTTAAATATTTTGACATTAAATGATATTTTTCTCTCAACTGAATCTTTCATGTTTACGAACTGGAGAAATAAATGCATGATGATCAGAATATTTTGTAGATACAATGATAGGTTTCTGATTTTGTCGCGTTTACATTCTAAGCGTGCGGCATCTTCTCGCGATACAACGGGCGGTATTCTCTCTCTATACTCGGCTTCAATGCGGGTAAAACGCGTAGGTATAAAGACACGAAGACCACGCAATGGCATGGTGCGAAGCGGACTAAATAAAATTCAGAATTTATGGAAAACGAGGGGGAGAGAGAAAAAAGAGAACGAGCGGCGAACGGGTGGAGAGGTGGAGCGCGCCGGTAACGGGCGGACTGGGAGTACCTACTCGCGCGGAGGAGCTTCCCAATGAATTTGAATAAAAATGGGATGGAGAAAAGGTGGAGATACGTGAGGGAAGCCAGGGAGCGAGAGGGGAGACAACTGGAAAGGGGAAGAGAGAGAGAGAGAGAGAGAGAGAGCGAGGGAATGAGAAAGATGCAGTATATTCTCGGGGTGGTCGAACGGGTAGGCGGTTACGGCGCGCTGAGTTTCTGCTCGCATGAGAAAACTGGATACTCTGGATATACGGTTGATCTGCACGATTGGCGTATCTCCAATCGACGAATGCTTATGACAATTTAATACGTTGTCCCGTGTATGTACAATAAATCGGTAGAGTAATACTTGTAGCCTCGGCCATCTTTCTCGCTCTGTCGATAGATGTGTTTCGATCGTCGGATTGCGCTGTATTCGATAAAGATTTAGATTCGGATTTACCAGTCTTCGGAACAGGATGGCCGTGGATAGGTGGAGAATATCGAGGCATATGGGGAGCATGGCTGCCGTCGGACGCGATGGCGTGGAGCGCGGTATGGCCGCTTGCAAGCCATTTCGATTTTTCCTTCACTTTTGAATCTTTGCTATCGCTTGTCGTATTTTATTTAGCTTTCCATTTTTATATAATTGTGTTGAAACATCATGATATATGATAGAGGATCAAATCCTTTGCTAATAAATGTTATTTTAATGATGAATGAGTTCTCTTCGATTTTTGTATCTTGACATGTTGAGATTGTTGTTTTTTTATATGTAAAACACGTGAAATAATTAACTTTTTCGGTTTATTCATTAATAATGAATTTTTTTATTTGATAATCAAATAGTTTTATTGCCTAATGTTATTGAATTTCTCAAACATTTTCTAGTTCAGAATTCTAGTTGAGATATTTAAGTAAAATAAGAAATTAAGAAAAAGACAAATTGTGAAAATATTTTCTTATTTTCTATTTATTATAGATAGTTTTTATTATTCATGAGAAACATAATCTCATATCATAATTTACTTGATACAAAATATGACAAATAGAAGAAAATGTTACATATATTTAATATTTACGTACAAAAATTATAAAATTGAAATTCATATTTTTAATTATATTGTCCACACGACATTCCAGATTTATAAATTAATCTATCTAAAAATTTTCAAAAACTTTTACTTTATTATATTTCAGACAGAAAAACAGATATTTTTCTTATAAAATGAATAAAGATTCTAGTCCACAAGATTACATTCTTAACATAGTTTGTTTCTCTAATAAAATGGTGAAATTTTGCAAACGTTGAATTATATTTAAAATAGAAATCTAAAATAGAATCTAAAATAGAAATATATCTAGAAAAAAAAAGAAAGATGTAGTTTCGATTCGATCTTGCCGTGTTGGAAAGTCATCATGGCCGCAAGTGACGCTCTTCAGCGACACACACGTGCCACGAGCGCGAGATGGTGTTGCCGATGGATTGCCCACGCATAGCGGCTCGCGCGATCCCGCGACAGCCATTTTGAATTCCAAGACTCTTTCTGCAGCGAACTCGTCGGTCTGGAGAGCGGAACCCCGCCAGAGGGGCGAGAGAGCCTTCTTCTGCGGACACCGTCGTGTCCTCGTCTTATTTTTCGCGTGTCAAAAGACCGAGACCGTGAGCAATATTGTTGATACTTGATGTTGCAGCCATATACCCCCGCGTCTTCCGACTCCCGCATATTCCGCTTGGCAGGAGGCCGCCTGCATTTCTGTCTGACTTTTTACTTCGCGTGCCTTGTGTTTCGGATTTTTTTCTCTCTTTTTCTTGTTACCTTTATTTTTTTAGTTGCGATATATACATATAGAGTGTTCAATATGAAACGAATGCTTTATCGTAAACGAGTATGATAATCTATTGATGAAAACGAATAAATTCGTAGTCATTTTTTTTTTTAAAGAAAAGTTGTCATTTTTTTGTCTTATATTTTTTACGTTTCTTTTTTCTTATCCGTCTCATTCTTCAATTCGTTATAAAACTCTTCAATGCACACAGACAGATATCCGCGCGTCGGATCTGCAGGGATTATTTGTTTTACAAGAATAGACTTCTATATCAACTTCCTATGTGTGTGTTTAGGCCCGCAATGCAAAGTCGGTGGATCGTTCCGGTGATATGTAAACGTTCTACTTTATGACTGACGACAAGTTTATGTTGATTGCTCGTTATAGTCATTCTTCTTTTCTGATTTAAATCCATACAATAGATTCAGTTTATCTTATTAACATCCGACTTTATTTTTTATTATATATTTATTTCTACTAAGAATATAATTATATTTATTTTCATTATATATTTTTTTCTTGTTTCTACATTATATTTTATATTCGATTATTATCCAATTTTTATTTATTATCGGTATAAAACATCATAACATATCCATATATGGATACCTAACGATATGTGTATTTGTATTAAATACAATCGAATAAAATGCAGGGGTCGTTTATTATTACATTTAAATATAACATGTTTACCCTTGTGTATCAGTATTAAATTTACTTTAAAGTAACTGTTATATTCTCTTAGATAAGAATGACATTATCATATTAAATATATGAAAGGAAGTGCCGTTCATTGCATCCTTCCTTGGATCGAATTCAATGATTTTATTCAAATTCAAGATAGGGTGACGTCACTACGTTTGACTAATACAATCTCAACTCCCTCCTTTGTTTGTTGAGCTGGCAGAAATTTATGAAACCACTTACTCTCCGGCCGGAAAAATAACTTTTCATGTTCCTAGCGGTGCCACCCTCCTATACCACCGCCTTTCATCGTCCTTCTATCCACCCACACTTTTATATGTTCCGTAATTTTCCGAGACAGAAGTATTCTCATTTCATCTCCGAGATTATACCGACTCGTCTTTTTCTGCTTTATCGATCCGGTCTGCTTTAACTTTCAGCAGTTTTGCAGAGATGGCGTCTATATCAAACCGAAACTTCATTTAATCAAAGTTCTTGAAATCCTGGAAAACGCGGTTTTGTTAGAAAAAAATTTTTTTATGTATTAAAGTTTCAATATTAAAAATAATGTAAAATTAAATAGTAGGTTATCACTTTTTTAAAGAGAAAAATACAAAACAGTGAGATTGTAATAATTATTGTTATTATTGGTGTAAGCTATATATTATTATTTGTTTCCACCGATTATATTATGATTATAAAAAAGGATAATAGGTTTAGTTTAATAGTAATTAAATAAAAATAATATGTTTATATTTTTAGATAAGCAAAATTTTCTTTACATGCTGCTGTACGCATTTATTTCAATCTTTTTTTATTGATTAATTTTATAGATTATTATTTAAAAATTGTTTATATTTTATATGTACATAATAAAAATTTTTTTTTTTAATATCTTTTTTAGAATGTTGTTTTTTTACGTGATGACTATATCTTCTGCTTTAGTTTTATAAAAGTTTATTATTGTAACACTAATTTATAATAATAAACTTTTATTAAAATTTAAGAATCTGCACTTCTTAGAATATTAATAAATTATCTCGCGCAAAAATATATTTTTTAAATATAATATATTTTTATAATTTATCTCAAATTTACATATTTTTGTAATTTATTTCACAAAGATTTTCGAAATCTCGAATAACGCGCTATTTAATATATTTTGTATATTGTCTCCTTTATATCACTCGTTTTTTATGTTTCTCATTTTCATTTCTATTCCATTTGCTTTCTGGAAAAGGATTCCATCGCGGATCCCCATCTATTTTCCGTAACAATAATTTCAAGGGCTCCTCCTTCCAGTGGACCCTTACATCACCAACTACCCTATATCCTTTTTTTCAATAGAAGTACCCTTGAAGGAACCATTTCATCTCACTTTTTCTCCATGACTGATTTATCGTCGAAAAATGCAAAATTGTTTACCCGACATTATTTATCATCTATCAGTTCCTATCTTCTTCTAACTGTTCAAATCTTTAGATAGATCTTAATTTCAAGGGCATTAAAATATGTTTAATATTTCTTCATATTTTTTTCTTATACTTCAAAGACAAATGTGCATAATTATAATACAATATATTAATTGTATTTATTGAAAATTATTATAAAGAGGATAGCTATTTTTTAAAAGTAAGATGCGGCTCATATTAATTTGAAGTAATATTCATCTACACAAATAGCTATTAATATTGGAGCTTCTTGAAGATAATACGTCATATAACTGCCGAGTGCTCGTTAGAACGTCTGAAGTGTTTCCGTTAAAGTTTCATAGCCGAATCTCGGATTGGTTGATTGAACTCCAGTGATTCACAAACACAAAATACAAGAATGGATGCAATAAAAACTTCCAGACTCCAGATTATCTTATATACTGTTTATATTTAGTTTATTTTACACTTGAGAAATAATCTGAAAATAATATTACTAATTGTTTCGTTATAAGTTCATATATGATTTATGTGTAAATGGGTTAAATTTATTTATTAGAGCATTATTTTATACATAATTAATTAAAATATAAGCAATTTCATGTGTTAAAGTAAAGATTAAAGTAAAAAAAATATTACGATAAGGATAAGAATAATTTTTTAAATAAAAAGTAAAAGAAAAGTAAAATAAATGAAACACCACGAATACAAAATATTCAGCTATTAAGCAATGATTGTATTGATGAAATATCGAAAATATAAAACAAATTACAAAAATATAGAACTAATTGTTATTGTAATATAAGATTAGTTCAAGATTTTTCAGACTAATTGAGACCTACGAACAGTTAAGTAAACTGTGCCATGTAATACAGCTGACGAGCAAATGTAGTAATATAAACAAAGATTCGCAATACATAAACGAAGATTTCTCGACAACCAAATGTAAACGTCGGCATATGCGTGCGATTCGTAGAATTTAGTTTGCGGCAACAGACCTAGATTAGGGGTTTACAGAAAAAAATCATCGTTTTTATAAATTGTGAATAACGATAAAAATGAAATGAAAAAGTTTTCTTCTTTCTCTTTCTCTCTCTTTTTCTTTAAGTTTTTGAAAAGATTATATTTTATTTTAATAAATTATTTAATTAATAATTAATTAAATTAATAACTTTAATTGACAAATTAAAATTACTGACTTTTTTAATTGCCAATAAAATTGTTACAAAGTCTTTATTTTTCATTTTGAGATTATTATTTATTTGCCTAATCTAGTTCTCTTCTTTTTAAATTAATGCTAGTTATACATAGCTGAGAGTAAAAAGTGTTGATAATATCTCTGAAATTAATTTTTTATGTGTCGAACTAGATTATATTCCAAGATTATTTCATATATAATTTTCTTATGCAAAGAATTAAAATACGCAATTTCTTATAGAAATAGAATTCTTTTAGTCAATATTGTTCTCATAATTCTTCTGAATTTTTTCCATCACGAGGGGTGAAATAAATTTGATTTTCGAAATATTTTTGGGCGTAGATTGAAATAGTAATTATATCTCGGTTCATCTAGAATTTTTATTATAGCATCGGGCAGATAAAAGGGGCGGGTTTTTAGAAAGAGCAGATGTCAGTCGGGCGAAATCTAGGAAAAGTGGGGAGGAAATGTGGAACTGAGAAAAAGAATAGAACGTTGAGAGCTGGTAGTATGCCGCCCGACGAGATGGAGGCGGAGAATAGGACGAGAAATACCGGGGGTGGATCAGACTGCCTCTCATTAAGTTAAATTGTCTTTTAGGATGAGCTTCCTTAATTACTTAGCCTTCTCTACGGTTCTCCGCACCTCATATACCTTTCGGATAGGCTTGTGCGTGTAACAATAAAATACTAGGACATTTATCCGTTGCCATTTTCATCCCATAAACAATTGGAAATGTTATAATTTCATAATATGAATATAATAATTCTTACGTCGCCACAATTTGTCTGTGACGGATCAATACTTGCACATCGTATATAATTAATCTCAACATGAAGAAATTATAATATCAAAAGATTTCTACCGTCAAGATAATGTATTACCAGTATTGTATTTTATCTTAGGACCGCGGCGAGGGATGCGCAGCGGTCGACAGACTGTAGAGTGGTGGAAGACAGGGCAGGGGGGCCTGAAGTAAGGGATGATAGGTGGAGCTAAGAGAAGAAAGGGGGAAACAGTCTCTAAATATGCTAATACTCGCGCCACGGGGTAATGAGTTTCTCGCGCTACCACGATTCACCGGATTGCTATGCATATATATTCAGCTATAAACACAACTTAGATTGCTATATGTAGCATATCAACTGCCACAACGCTTGCATATCAGTTTTATCTCACGTCTTTTGACCTTATTGTAAGATACTCGATAAAATATATTGTCCATATAAAACTAATGACGAAGTTAAAAATTTTATCGAGATGTAGCGATCGACCGATTATAATTTAGCAATAATCATTGTCGCTAAAATATGAGAAGTTTTTGAGCTACTTTTTATGTGTAAATCAAACTTAAAAGTCTAAGCTAAATTATTTAGTCCTAAAACAGTTTGGCATTGTTTAAAAATGAATAACTTTCATTTTATATCTTACAAAAAGATTTCGCAACTAACTAAGTCACAGTTTATCGAATACAGTTTCAGAAACAAGTTTTAATAATTTTGGACTTGATCGGACAGATATATCTCGTATTTTTTAAGCTACTTGCGCTTCATGTAATAATAAGATTTTTGGTTGTAGTCTAGTATTCGTAACACGTAAATCCGCGCGCATGGAACGTGCGAACGCGACTCTCTCGTAATTTCCGTAAATTTCCACCTCCACCTCAATATCCGGATCGCCATCTCTCTATCCCCGGTGCCTCGCCGTCCATCACATTTTCAATTTCCACCACGTTTCCCGTTTCCTGCTTCAAGGCTACTTCGGCTTACTTCGATCATAGTGGATACCTCGGTGGTGCAGTTTCATTGGTCGTCGCAGAGCCATCAGCCTCACCGTCGGCGATTTCAGTCGCGGCAACGAGCTTCGAATTCCGTTTCGACTGATAGCTTAACATTCAAACAAATTAATTCTTCGAGAAATTCGAGGCCTATTCTTCTTTGCCAAAGATCTGAGTAGATACCATCTTTCTTCGTCGCTTTATAATTTTGATATTAAATATCTTAATGATTGTACCTCACAAATAACAGTTGCGTTATCCTGTAGTCAACCGAGACTTCGATCAGCGCGCATCATGGTTGTACTACTAATGTTCCGAGCAGCATTGCGCGCGTGTTACGCTTCACGGAGGTTAAAGAGACGTAAATCCGAGCGTGATGGAGCGATGTTTAGGAAATCGTGGTCATGAAACGTCAAGGAGGCGCGTGGCCTGCGCCGACGACGGATGACGATGCCCTGGGAAAAACTAGACTAGGCGTTTTTATGGGCCATCAAATTACACCGACCACCCCATAAAATGTTTAAGCGGGCTTCCGTGTAAGATACACAAGCGGCGACTAGGATAATGCTCTTTGGTAAAAGTGCATCTACTCACCTGTCCAATATAAACCTGATTTCGGGAGGACCTCATTGAATATTCTCTTCGTCTGCATTCGGCGCGCTTTTCAGTCTGTCTGATTGACGCCGACGTGCCTAAAATGTTTCGTCCATTAAAACAGTTTTCGATTTTCGCCTGTCATGTTAAAGAGGTAGAAAAAAAAACACGTAGATTCTATGCAGATATTCTTTAATTTTGTTACGCACTGCTTCGCGCGTAACAATTAACGTAAATCTAAAATCTAAGCGCTGTGTAACTACTTAAGAGACGACAGGTAATGATATATGGGGAAATTTATTGCGTCATGTTTCTCTCTTTCTCTTCTCTAATGTTTCCCTCGAGGGAATGAAGACATCAAAAGTACAGATGGATTTGCTCGCAACAGTGGCTTCACGCATTTTATTAATCCAATGTCTGACTTTGTGAATGAACGCATAAACGGCAACAGGCTACGTCGTTAATATTGCGTGACAAGAATAAACGTCGTCCATAATTCAATATTATAATTATACCCTCGTAAGAGGTTTTATTGTCCTAATTAATATGCATCGTTAAAGTAATTACTGGTAGTGTAGATTACTCCTACTACCTATTATGAATGTTTAGTCATCTTAGACTACTGTATTGTCTTGTGATAATGATTTGTGAAGTCATACATAACCCTTTATCTTTCGAAAGAACTTATTTAGATTTAGATATTTATTAACTACTCTATCAGTTTCTCCAAAATAGTTAAATGGTTATATCTTTATTTAATATTTATGTTTTTGCTAAACGTTTCTATTTTAATTTATAATGTACCATTATTATTCCAATGATATATAAATATTTTTTTAAAAACTATATTTTTTTGTAGATTATAAATAACATGCTATTTCTCGTTGTCATTTTCACAAAACCATGGTAAGGAAATGCGCATTTCGCTATAAGCTTTTTGTTAAGAAACAGATCTTTTATTGCAGACATGTAAAGATAAGTGTAAATGAAAAATCGATAAGCATACGTGTACGTGCGCATTAACCGGTTACACATCCGCTCCTCCGTAAGTATCATCGATGATAGCGTGACGGTTCGCCTCTCCACGTTCCGATGACACGGCGGTCATTTTAAGCGGGATTCACGTGTCGGGACCACCCACCTCACGGAATTGGCTGATTACACATTCCTTAACTTCAGCGTTTTCGGCATCCCGTTTTAACATTCGCCAGAAAAATTCGGATAGCGTCCGCGCCGGCTGATTCGTGAAGTTCGTTTCGGAGATTACCGCAAGTTTGTGGCTTGGCGACTTCTCTTTCTTCGGGTTTCCCATTCCTTTTTTTCATACCGCAGGGTAGGTATGTTTCTGGATCTACTAATTGGTCGTAAAGGGAATGATGTTCGGGCTGGGAGCCGAGTTCCCGTCGTTCCAAAATGTTCTTCGCGGGACGGCTTTGCAACTCGGTCCGCACTGATGAGTGACTTCTTTATCGAGATCTTCTCTTCTAGAAATTAGCATTTAAAGTTCTATATATGACGTGTCAGCTTCCAAGAATATATATTATAAATTTATATTTATATATTTAAAAAATATATTTCGCTGTTAATAAATGATTACAGTAATATTCTGATATACTTAATGAGATAATACTTCTATGCATAGCAATAGCAGTATAACATTCATAAAATATGCGATCCCAACAAATAATTTCAATTATTAATGATTTTTTTATATTATATTTCTGAATATGCTATACAGCCTTGATTGTACCAATTAACTTATACACTTCAATTAGCAGTGGTTGAAGAATAATTGGATGATTGAAGAAGTATAGTTCCGTAAATTCTCAAATTCAAATGTTCCTTATTTATTGTAATAAATATTTACATTTCATTTATATTTCAATTAATTGAATATATAAATTAAATTGTATATCTCTTTTAATCTTACCGCTTTCAAAAATCCTCAAAATCCTATTCTCTTCACATCGCAGAAAAGAAAAGGCTTTGACAGCAAGATAATCCTCTCCATGCAAACATGTGTCTGATCATTCGGCACGAGGTCTTGCGGAGCTTGTATACATTTACAAAATTTTACCCCGTGGTTCGCAACCGTTTCTTCGTTGACGGCAATGCCGATGTCGTTGGTGGTGGCGGTGGTGGTGGCAAATATATTATGTCTCTCGTAAAATTAAGTTTTTACGATCATTTTATGGTCGCGCGCGGCCCGTCGATGCTTAGTACCTATAGGTGTGCATTTCTCACAGCTGCGCTAGGGGCTCGTGCCGACTCGTCACGGATCTCTTTCATCATACGCGTCGGTAGAACATTGTAACTATTTTTATGGACCGCAGATTTGGCCACTGAGCACACTTCGACAGGTATAGTTAGCCGTTGAATCAGTTTGAACGTCTGTTATAAGTAAAGCAAATTTTTAGAGTTAACAACGATGATGCACCCTATCTAATAGACTCTTTCACTTACGTGATTTTTCTCATATTGATCAAAAGGCTTGAAATACTGAATATTTTTACGTGCGTGTGTGCATCCAATAATACTTATAAATTATTAAAAAGGAAATATGATATTATATGTATGTATATGAATAGATGAAATAAGAATTTATTAGTCTTTAAATTATTGACATGAATAAAGTGTAATTCTAATTTTTCTAGTAAATAAATATGATACTTTAATAACAATATCTTATTGAAAAGAATCAGCACTTACATTTTTGTTTTTCTTTTTCATTCGTCTCAAGAATATATCACAATTTTGTAACATATCCAGATGTACTTTAAAATAAAATGTATAAATATTTCGTATTTCCGAAAAACCGAAAAACTTGATAAATGAATTGCATCAATGTTTTCTCTCGAGAGACAAGCATAGATTGATATTCGGTCCAAAGGATATTCGGTCTCAACCGGATGCTGCTTTCACTTTCACTTTTGTGAAAAACTAGCAAAGATTTTTGAATCATTTCGTATTTATAAAAACTATTTTCTGACCTGTATTATCCTCATCTAGGGCTATTGAAAAAAAAATGAAATTTATATCTCAAGACGTATAAGAATGTTATTTGTAGATATATTAATATATAATACAGAGCATGTAATTTTTTTTCGTAAAATACACGTACATAGTTGCCAAGATAACTGTAATTGATGTTAATAATATTAAAATATTGCCTTTTACAAAGATATAATCATCAAATATTGAATTTATAAATGTAAATTAATTATTCGTTAATATTATGTTTGTGCATAACATATTCAAGAAAAATATGAGATTTTTGTAAATTTTTGTTTCACGCCCATTGCTTTTCGTATCTGTGGTACATGTAAATCATGATGCCAACTTTATCAGGATCGGCAATCTTGGATTTGACGTCCGTTTATGTAAATTTATGTGTATATTATACTCGCATATAAGCTATAGCGTGTTTGCAGATATATACAATATGCATTAATATAAGTAAATATATTCACTGCCGTGCTCCCGAAGGGACAAAATATAGATATATTCGTTCGTATATACGCGATAAGAATATGTATCGTCTTCGAGGAGTATTTTCTTAAAATTATTAAAATAGAGAATTTCATTTCTTCTTCTAGAATTTTTTCAATCGTTTACGCAGCCAAATTGCCTTTTCTCAAGTACATTTTCGGCTATACATATTTTTTTTCACATTGGAATTTAATTTAATACATTTATTAATTTTATAATTAAGTAGCGGGATATTTTACTTACAATATTTAAAGCAACAAAAGTAATTTCCGCTGAGAATAATTTCTGATCCATTGCAAAGTAGTTTTTAATGCACGAGAATTTATCATTTCGTATTACGGGATATTTTTGTCTCATTCCACAACTAGGAACGAAAAGGAAAGCTTCATCGGATTGTGCGACATTGACGTGAGTAGTATATAGCATTCACGTGTCCGTCCCGCGCATGATCTGGCGACGGTTATGGCATTTACGTGCATCGGTGAGAGCCGAGACTGAATTCTAAGGAGAGATCGTGCTGTAACCGTATTATTTTAGTTGAATTATTTATAGAACATTGCCACAGGGAAAAAATAACGGCTAGACATGCGCGGAATGCGGCGATGTCATGTTTCTCGTAAGTTTGAACAGCCGGGTTTATCCGAATGTCATTCTACCGCTTTTTTTCTTATTTCAAGAATACTACACTCGTCTAGTCATAAATCAAGTAAAATTGTCAAATTAATCGAAAGACTGAGGACAGCAATATTAGCTATAAAGTTGACAGACGGGCAACTGGAAAAATCTATGAATCATTAATGTGTGTGCTTTCTTTTCTGTACTATGTCCGTTGCAGCTCAACGCAACCTTGAGTGGTTCAAAAAAAGACTGTGATGTTTCGAAAGGAAAGAGAGAAAGTATGAGAGAAAGAAGCAATACTTTGAATCTAGAAAAGTTCATAGTCAAATCTGATACTTGGGTCCGACATCCCTTCTGCTTTTAAATTACACTTTTATACTTATTGTTAGTGAAATTGAGAATTTTTAATTAGAAAATTTTTATTAAATCGTAATCATATAATTTATTTAAAATTAATTCACAGAAGTGAAAAACTAGAATTCACGAATCACAGTAGAATTCGACAACATCCGTGAACAGTTTCATTCGTTCTTTTTTTATTGAGCAATCTTTTTTCTTGTTGGATTTTCATAACTTTGTATATTTGAAATAATTTTATATAATTATAAATAGGAATCGGAGAGTTTTGCTACATTTATAAATTTATTTAATTACTACAAGAATATATTTTGATTTATAGGTAAAGTGTGCACAACTTTCTTTTCAATGAACCGTTCAGCGAACTATAGTACTTCGAGTCTTCTTATTGTATTGTATTATTTTAATGGCCTTCTTCACGATATATTAAATACTTTGTACGGCGATCAAATTATAAAGTTAAAACTCAGCGCCATGTTAATCTTAGAATGGCGGTTCGTTATCTCTGCAGATAACGAGGAATCTGGAACTCTTCGAAGCAAATAAAAGTCACGATTACATTTAGTCCCTCAAAGTATTTGTATACATATATACACGTATGGGACGGAGTGCATACACAGTGTTCTAAATCGCGCAGAAACCGTGGATATCGCTGTACCATAATATATTCAAAATGAACTGAGATAAGGCAGAGTCGACCGGGGTAAAATCGTGGACGGGGGTTTGGGGGATGAGGCTAATGCCTTGGCATCTGGATATCTCTCGCGAGGCGTGGTTGCCGGATAGCTTTCTATCTATAGCCCGCTTCCATGCGGCCCCAATCTCTTCGAGTACTTAATGCGAGGAAAATGCCTCGCGACACGCTATATCGCTTCACTTACTTTATTACACCGAGTACGCGGAAGATTGATTACGTCCAATTAAGTATTAATACACTCGACAGTGCTGCTTTTATTACAATTGCATTTTTCTGTTTTACGTTAACTATTTTCGTAACGTTAACTGTACAAGATAAAGATTTATTAGAATTATAAAGATTATTAGGATTTTTGTGTAGAAATTGATGAAAAGTAAGAGATAAATTTTATTCGAAAATAATTTACTCAATAGATTATAGTTTCATCTAATTATATCGTAATCGTGACAGCTTAATGTGACATCTTATTAACGGCAATGCATAAAATGAATCGGGATTCTTCAAACGTAAGATATACATCGACGATAGACGCACGTTTCTCAGATGAAGCGATGCAAAGACGTGGCATGCGGAATATGTACAGGGGCGACAATAGATCCGTGTGGAAGGGCGACAAAAACGAAAGAATGAAGAAAAATCCTGAGAGACTTTGCCTGATGAGGATGGTTCCCATGACGACGCAGCCCCAGGAACACGAAATGGTCTAGCCCATTCTTGACTCAATACCGAGCCGCCATACACTCACGTAGCCTACGTGCCCAAGCTCACCACTACCTTCTCAGTTTTCAAGCCCTCTTAAGCTTTCCCCTTCCCCTCCTATGTTGTCCCTTGCATCTTTCTCGCTCCTTTTCTGTTCTCTCTCTCAAATGGAAAGTAAAATGCTTATACCTTGTTCCAGCTGTAGATCTATATTCTTTATATACGGCGAATAAAATACAAATCAGTTCAAGTTAATAGAAAGAAAAAAAAAACAGCGCAACTCTAAAATTTTGAATCGTCCCGTTACGACATGCATTGAGAATCGCCGTTTGGCAAATTAATGCCTACGAGTTTAAAATCAGGCACAGTCATGTATTTGTCGAGAAAATGAAGAATTGAAATTATATGCTTCTATATGAATTTTTTACGAATTAATTGCGACTCCTTGAGAATTATTCTTCAAAGATCTTACGGAATTTACATATGAAATTATACAGTACAAGATTTATTAATAATTAATAATGAAATCAGAAAGAATATGCGTCAATTTGCATTTTAATAATCGATAAATAAATGCATTTGTGTCAGTAAAAGCAGTATATGTCGTTTATTTTGAAAACGAACGCGAAATAAATTCAGAGATTTCTACCAAGATATATTGAAATTAATTAATTGACACGATATTATAAATAACGCATGGGAAGTAACAAAGTGGCTCGGCAAAGAGAGCCTCCACTTGTCGCTTTCATCAAGCATAGTACGCCGGTTCCTTGTCCCGCTGGGCGCACGCCACTGCCATATTGGAAGTGCTCCACGACCAGGATTGGTCGTCCGGCCATCGCGTCTGCCTCCGAAACGAGAGGGCGTCCCGGTGCCGGCAGCATTGAAGCGCCGAAAGGCGTCTCGACGCCCCGCTGAAACTGGCACGCGTCGCGTCACACGGTTATAAGATGCGATATTCCGCTCTTTCAACCCCCTGCGCTCCGCAGCCCTCCCGCGAGCCACCTCGCGCACCGGACGTATTTTCAACGTCTGTATATTTGAAACGTAAAATGAGCCGACATATGTCTTAATTAGAGTGAGACCTTTTCACTACGAAGGCAGAGCATTTGGACATGTATAAAATAACACGTTCTTAAACGAAGGATAAAATTATGATTTAGATGCGTAGGCTATTGTTATTTACTATTGTTATTATTTTACGTTGCTATTTAAATTCCCGGCGAATCGTTCTCGAAATAGCAGCACCCTAAACACTATATTTCAATTTCACCATCCGCTGGGTATTAAGATTTCTTTATTGTGTAGAAGGGTTGAATTTTTTTAATCATCTCGGAGAAATTAAATCTTCCGCCATGTTATGCTTAGGGCTGCTTGCCCTGTCAGTGTAATGAGAGACAGGGCGAGAGAAAAAACGCGGCAGAGATTAATAGAAACTTTTCCGATGTAGAATCAGAATATTAAAATAATACGGCTAAATATTATATATTTACTTGAAAAAAAATTTTTTTATTTGCATTTACAGTTTTTTTTAATTTTATATTACTAATATAATTTTAAATTAGACTTATAAGTTTAGAAATATCGAGAATGTTTGACGCACATATTTAGACATTGGACGCCGTGGATGCAACGAAACCTCATTTTAACTTGAAACTAGAAATGGAAGGAGAGATAAGAGGCGCTAGAAATAATAAAAATTGTGGAGAGAGACGCCTCACATAGTGCGTCATTGTGTTTGTCGCGTAACCACGGCGGAGTGGTAGAAGACATATGAACTTCTTAAATTACTTTTCCTGCCTGTGAAGGATCTCACTAAAAATGTTTGTTTATAATACTACCTACTAGAGTCTAGAATGGCGCAAACGCGCTTAAAGTCCATTACGATATTAATTTCGTCTTCAAAAAAACTTAACTTTATTTTTCATCCGCAATTGCAAATTATATTAATTTTTTAATGTAAGTGAATTATTTAATTTATATTTATTTTATCGATTCAGAATACTATTAATATTTCTTTTATTCATATTTATCATTTGCTTTTTGTTGAAAAGTCCTTCGCGTTCAATCCATTCAAAATGGCGCGTTATCCGAAATTATGCAAGTTCTGATTTGATTTCATGGGTAGGAATGGGCTTAGAAGGCAACGGATAACGTTGAGTGATAAATGGGCCAGTCCTCCCAAACGTTTCACGCGAGTGGACTATATGCATGTGAGTGTAGGCATCCGAGTAACGTCAACCCCCTTGGTGACGAAAGGAATGGCAGGGAACCAAGAGCTTTCTCGTGTCTCTCTCTCTGCGATTGTTGTGCGCCCTCGACCAATCTCCTCCAGTTTGCACAGGCCGAGTTTGCCAAACGCGTTTTTCGACCTTCCGCCGTCCCTTTATTGTTCAACCTTAAAAGTAATATCCCCGTCTATGTAGCACGTCCTGCCCACATTTCGCCGACATCATTTCTCCCTTGACCGGAAAAACGAAACTTTTTGCCCGTTTGTGACATTTAGAGAGAGGCTAAACAGTTTTTATTATTACGGTGGACGTCTGTATTTGTATAAATATATTTTTAAACATAATTTTGTCAAATTAAATAATTAATACATATAATTGATATATGTACATCATATACGTTAATATAAGAATTTTTCAAATTAACTACAATATAAATAAATTGAATATAAATTATCATTTTACATTAATGGAAAAAGATGAATGTAAATCTCATAAAATTGAGAATAAATATGAACTTAATTGATAATATTTTTATATTAAATGTAAAGTGAAAAAATTTAATTTAAATTTATTGAATTTCCATCAATTATTACGCGAGATAATATCTATCTGCAACCTGAAGATAATATCTGCCTCTCTCATGTTACAATAGTATTCGCTTCTTCCTATTCAAGCTTTTATTCCAGGCTTCGACATAAATTCTCTCGGAGATTTGACTTCGGCAGATTCCTCCAGAGAGCATTTCTACTTTTCTATTTTCGACACGAGCTCTAGCCCGGTACGGTAAATCGAAATTCATACATACGAATTGAATTTCCTATCTCGAAAAGATTGCGATTAATTTAATTACAACATTCGTTTTTTTTTATATGGAGGTCTCAATTTCTTAACGCTCGTAATATCTATTCTTAAATATTCTAGTTGAGATGTAAACATTGATGATAAAATGTTATTGCACACATGAAATAAATTGAATTTTTCAATTAACTCTCTTGCACAATGAAGAAATGTTTAAGAAATATCAAATTGTTTCCTAGTTGAATATTATTTATTTCACTATAAAATGGATAATGAACGTTTTTAAGTGGTTCAGCTAAGTCTCTTCGAGTGTAAAAGGTAAAGCGAAGTAAGGTTTCGTTATGGAACGGCGCCACATTAACGGTTGTACAAGGTAGAGAACTTTATACCTGCCGTGATAGAAACTACTAAAAGCTATAAAACTCATAGTGACATGACCCGTTATAAAGGGCAGTTATCAACCAACAGACCATTTAATTTGCGCTTCCGGTTTTTTTCTTTACAGGCTGACATTTTTTCCGTTGGACTTGTAAATAAAAGGCCTCAAAGTGTACGGCGCCGTGGAGAAGACGTTTCACCCGTTCGAGCTGAGCAGCAGGTTTGTCTTTTCCAAATTGCTAGCTTTCCGTTATTTATGTTCACGTTCACGAATATATTTAGAGATAACAGCATTGAATTATTCATAATTTGGTAAAAAAAAAAGTATAAGTAATGAAGCCGTGATATTTTATTCAGACCTTTTATTAAATATTTTTTACATACAAGAAACTAAAAATTATTTAAATGGAGCACGTAGTTTATAATTGCGATTTAATTTTGCAGGCTTTCCCGCGTGTTCCCCGGAACACTGCCCGGTATACAAGGTGAGTTACATAATATTTTAATTCATATTTGTTCTTTTATTTTCGATATTAATTTGATTATAATCAAATAAAAAAATGTATTAACACATAATCATCTTTACAATTTTTGAATTACTTTATGATTCAATATTAATTAATATGTGCAAAATATAAATTTTTTTAACCAAAGACAGCAATATTGCAAAATATTTATGTACATTTATATAGTATCTATTATAATATATATTATATAAAATAATAAATTTGGATAAAACGAGAACACTACTGATGGCACTTGGCAATCAATCGATGGTATTAAGCATATACGCCGAAGAAATCAAATTTTCGGAAATAATTATCATGAGACAATGAGTTTTTTCAACGTCAGCGTCTGCAGGTTAATTCGTATTAATTTAGTGAATGATCAGCTTCGAAAGCCCGAATGAAAATCTGGCCGTAAACCTATCCATTTCGTAGGTACGTACTTGCAGTAAACAGAAGATTGTATACAACCGCGTCGCACTAAGCCCATAGCTACTAAACCGCGCGCATACCACCTATAAATGGGCGGGCTGCTATAAAGTCCATTCATGATCGCGTCGCCTGTACAACAAACGTCGGGTGGCTCGCGCCTCCCGCGCGATTTATTACACTCGTATTCAAGCGCGAGTTGTGTTTCCTACTTAGTACACGTGTACCGACATGATCGCGACTCGAAATCGTCCTATTGTCTGGTTCGCCGCTGGCAGACCAATCGACCCCGTTTTCGTCCGCGAGCGTCATATTAGAACCTCATTCATTACGTAATTCAGATGCACTAGACACATCGCGGAAATTTTAATATTAACTAGGCACATTTTTAAAACGTATTTTAAAAATAAATATACATTTAGATGTTATAATTATTTTTAATAAAAAAATAGACTTTGTACAAAAGAATCATTTTTTTTGTTTTGAAGAAAAAAGATGATTTTAGATTTTTGCTTTGTACATTAAATTTAAATACCTGGAACATTTAATTCATTTTATTAACATTGAAATAGTTTTATTTAAAGCAAAAGTTTATTTTGCTCAATAAATTTCAAAATTATTCGTTAATTATTCATTAAATATTACATAATTTGATTTATTTTTTAACAGTGAATTTCTATTTGTACTAATCGCGTAATAGTGAAAATCGATCAGATTTGAATGTAACCAATCTGAAACTTTATCATTAAAATTTTTTCCTTAATTTGAGGTCTCGTCGCGGAATTCCTCGCAAAATTAAAATCTTTCACATTTCTCATTACTAATATACGTGATTATTAACACGATTCTCTGCTGAGTAACAGTCTGATGGCACACGACACTGATGGACAGACAGATGGAAAGCGTGTGTGCTACCGGAGTTGTTGTCAGACCGTTTTACTTTACTGCCCATAAAAGTACCGAGATTTAGACTGCAATACTGCCATGACGTATTGCTCACGCTGCGTGTACATATACGTACACACGATCAAAAATGACTCGGGCTGCCGTCAGGCGTGATCTATGAGGGCATTTCAGGAACCACGTGACATTTCGTGGGAAGGAGGACGCGACAAGTTTGGACGCACTCCTAATGAGTTTCGATAGCTCGTGCGTTGAATTCGTCGTAATTGAAAATTTATACCTCTAACAATGAATGAAGAAGTTGAAAAGAAAAGGCAGACAGGCGCGCTTCAGAATCAAGGAAAGGGGAATCTTTTAATTAAGATAGCGCAAAAAACACATCGCAAAAAAATTACTTATGAAGGAACTTAGCTATCTGAAGAAAATTAATAAACCGATCTGACAAATGTAACTACACCTGCGAACACAAATATGATACCCGTAAAATGAAACCGTTAAATATAATTATAACTGTGGTCAAATTGGAGTAATAAAGATACCAACGACACAAGGCCGGTAAACAACTATTATTTATTGCTATTATTAGGAAAAAATATTACTAATAGAAAGAATTTACTCATTAGGATGCATTACATTTGAAGATAAGAATAATTACATAATTATACTTTCTGTGACTTATATCAATCATAACTAATACAGGGTAAATCTGAAGAACCGAAAAACAACAGTTTCAAACTCATTGTAAAAAAAATTGATAAAAACACGGTTATTATTCTCAATAATATCGGCAATATAACTGCCGAACTGCATTCAGAAAAATGACATGTTATCTTAGGATATGTGTTGTAAAATGTATTGACGCTCACGGTTCAATTTTTGTTGTGAACATTTGTTGAGAACATATGTATATTATGTACTTCTACAAAATGTATACAATCACACTGAGAATAATAATCGTGTTCGTATGAATTTTTTACAGTGATTAATACTATGGATTCCCACAATATTTCCTTTTCTTTTTTATTCACCCTATATAAGAAGGTTACCCTTACAATATAATTTGAGGGTACAAAAAATTTAATTTAAAATTTATCAAAAATTTGACTGAAATTTTATCATTTTAACAAAGATTCAAATTCCACTAAATATAATAAAAATATGTTTTATTAATATAATCATATAATTTTGTATTAAATTCTATAAGATTCGTTAATAGAAGACTATCAATAACGGTATTCCAGCAAGTACAGTTTCCTTAAGTAACTGGAAGTAATTACTGTCGGTACGTCGCCCAGCCTTAGTTCTTAACCATCTCATTTTTTTTTTTTGCCGCGAGCCGACTGCGTTCTCTCGAGAAAAAGGCGGTATTGAGATTCGACCGCTCGCAATACTCGTCAAGAGAGCCGAGAAGAACAGCCTCTCGGTAAGATAGCCGGTATGTCGCGCTCGCTGGCCTGCGACGAGGAGAAGAGGAAGAAAAGCAGATTAGAGCGCGCGTGGTAGGGGGATGGGGGGAGAATGCCGAGAAACGCGCGCGTGAGAGAGAAGCGGTCACGAGAAGAGAGGGTGGGAGACGAGTCCGTCCGGGCTTCGCTTGCCAAACGATCCGAGAGATCGCGCTCGCGTCACTTTCGGCCCGTTCGACTCCAAGCCGCGGGCAGAGCGCTCAGTTGACGCTCAGTTCGGCTCAGCGAGGCCAGCAAGAAGAAAGGGGGTTATTCCATATGTGTGTGAGCATCGTGCGTGTGTGGTATCGGCGCACGATCCTCGGGACCGAAAAGGCGTTCTGCTACCTGCCGACAGTCCTTCGGCCACATTACGCTTAATACCAAGGGGGTGGTTCTACCTGACCCGACTGACCTGAAGATAAAACGCGAGAGAAAAAGAGAGAGATAAAGATTCCGCTCCGCGATCGGGGGGACCTTCTTCCTCTTCTTAGACGACTTTGCCACCGGACTTGGAAACTCTAATGCACGACTTTTCGCCGTTAGTGATTGTTTCGTGATCACGGATAGACCGCGCGAAAGCGGAGCGCTTGATGAATCGCGCTCCCCATCCCCATCGCGATGGGGATGACAATACTCGCTGATGTCAAAGACGGGGCGACGTATTGTGGCTCGTGTACTACAGTACGATACCACGGGACGATCATAGCGCAATCAGTCGCGCAGTGAATAGTTAGCCGAGAGAGAGAAAGAGAGAGAGAGAGAGAGAGAGAGAAAGAGAGACAGAGATTGACGATTGCCAAGTGTCTTTAGCTGGTGCTCGCGTTAGATTGCGCGCTGCTTTCAACGCTGTTTCCTATCTTAATGCGCGGCGACCGAGCGCGATCGCCGCTCCGAGTTACCGCGCGCCGAACGATGCACTAAAGCCGCTAAATCGCGTTGTGTCATTTTGTTTCTGTTTCAACCCTCGTTCCGCATCGCTGGATCGGCCGATTGGACAACCACCTAACATCCGCACGAATCCGACGAATTTACATCGACGACGAATTCACACGTGGCTCACTCGCCGCTGTCACGTCGATCATCCTACTCATCGCCGTCGTCGTCGTCGTCGTCGTCGTTGTCCTCGTCACCGCGCGCGGACCTCTCGTCCGCGGATTTGCCACGCATTTTATCGCGCCCCCGTCTATCCTGCCCGTGCCTCTTCGTTTCCCTGTCCCACGTTTATCTACCCCTCCACCTGTCTGCTGCGGCGCTGCACACCCTCTCTCCCGCCACCAACCCCTCGTCGGACGACGCGCGTATCCGCACGATTTTCCTTATCCCCACCCGCCTCACCTTCTGCACGCGCTTTCTTTATTTACTCCGTGGAATTGACGGGCCGACACGGACCGGCTCGACCACAATGAGCGCTCCGTTTCCCGGCCCTCGGTGAAAATCCTCGACGTGCACTCCGTCACGCGCGTTCCCTCCTACTGGACCCGTTCGCGATCTCACGCTACCGTATTCGTTCGCGAACGACGTTCCGCGAACACTGAGGAAACCGCTGATCTACATACCCGCCTCGCTTATCGCCACGCTGTTATCACAATGACTATGCGACAACATTCACATTTCGGGTGAACTCTGGTCGACTTCTGCTCGATCGCGCGGATCCACGATTATCGGTGAATTAATTTACGGCGGTCACGGAATCATTTGCCGATCGATCCTCGCGGACATCGGCATAAATATCGTTCTGACACCGGCAATAAACCGTCATCATCTGCACCATCGCCGATCACGTGGCTTGCTCGACGGCGACGCTGTACGATAATGTTCACGCCGCGCCGCTATGTGGCTCCGGCATGGGCCACCCTGGCTCCGTCACGCCGATGGGGACAGCAACCGGAGCGGGGAATTCCACCGGGGTGACCTGGTGGGCCATGATGAACGGTTCCCTCTACGAGGACAGCCCGCCGCCAGTTCCACCGACAGCCTCGACCCTCGTATCGATTCAACAACAGACAACCTCGACACCGGGCTCCCATCAGCAAGCTACCACCCCGACTTCACCTGGTGCACCGGCGTCATCGGCAACGACAGCGCCACCGGCGCCCACAGCGAGCGCGAGTTCAACCTCGCCGAGCGCTTCCTCGGTAGCGAGCAACAGCGCGGCCGGACCGCTCCACATACCCGCCAAGAGATTAACCGCGACCCCGGGAGGCGGTGGTACCACTTACGGGGAAGTAGCCTGCGTGGAGTCATCGGGCGCGCCAGGCGGGGCGGGCGCGGCGGGCGTGATACGGCACTCTCACTCAGCGGGCTCCCAGGGCGGCTGGAGTTACAGTCCGCATCATCCCCAGGACTCCCACTACTCCTCAACGGCGGGCGAATCGTTGAACCATCATCAGACTTACGGGGGTAACAATCCCCCGACGTACTACAACCTGGCGGCCGATCCCACCTCGACCTCCGGCTCCTCCAGGGACAACCGGAAGGCCGGGCTCTTCTGGTCGCCCGCGGCCGCCACCGCTGGATCGGCCAGCACCGCCGGCTCTACCTCGGATTACAAGTCTTACAACTCGGCCGGCGCGGCGACCACGACGTCGACCACCGGTGGATCCACCACCGGTGCCACCGGCGCCGCCGACCCCGCCGTGTCCTCCTGCCATCAGAGCTTCTCCCAGAGCTGGTGCAATTACGCGCCGTACACGACGGCGAGGCATCACCATCCGGTCGACACGGCTGGCCATCATCATCCTCACTCGCAGGCAGGGGTACCGTATCTGGCGCCATCCGCGGCGGACGATCGCGGTAGGGTCGCTGCCGCTATGGTCGCCGCGGAAGGTGCCTTTCCTCACGATGGATACGGCGGCCTGAGAAATTACGGAGCGCCCGAGCCTGTTACTTCGAGTCCCTATCCACCTCCAGGTAAGCATCTACTCCGACCTGCCACTTTTATTGTTTTCCCTTTTCTAACAACTCATCTCGAATCAAGAGACGCGATAACGTCCCCCGCCAAGAACATGTGTTTTACAAGGCTGTATTTTCTTGCTTACACGTAAAAAAAAAAAACTGTAACATCCGTAACGTTACTAATGGTATTTTCGTAGAAAGATTTTCACTGTTGACATTTTTATTTGTAACATGTGTTATTTTGAATTATCAAGAAATATGGAAGAGAAATTGATTTATTAGAATTTGTCTTCTGTTGTTCCTAATGCGGTAAATTTTTTTACCTAACATTCCTACAACAATAGAAATTACTACAATAGAATACAATAGAAATACAATAGAAATTTTCAGGCAGTTTCTATTTTCACAAATGCTATAAATCGACATAACGTTCCTCGAACGTCACGTCCAGAAAGGGTCCGTTTGAATTTAATGTACCTCGATGAATTGAGATTTGCAATTGATTCCTTAATTTAAAGACCGAACGAAGACGTCGCGAGGAACGACATATGTAGCGTACCGCGACAAAAAGATCGCCAGTAATTCGTACTAATCGCACGTGACTTCCTAAAATGGTCGTCTCGAGTATCCCTCGACGATCCTGACGAACTTATTCGACAAGTAAAGACCGCAGTCATCGTTCATTCACATCGTTTCTCTTTTGTCCTTCCTCCCTTCTCTGTCCTTTTCTCGGGACCCTGCAACCCATGAAACGTCGCATGAGCAACAACGAACGGCGGCGGGTTTATTGGCGGCCGTAACTCGTAAACTCTGGCGCGCGCCTCCGATCAGCTGATCCGTTCCATGACCCGTGCAGGCGTTCAGTCTTTCCGGCTAACGGCTGTTTCGCGCGCTCGTATTGTCGCGAACTATCTCCCCATTATTTTGCTCTCGAACGATAATTTTTTTCCGCATTAACTGACGTTTCTTAAAAAAAAAAAAGATTAGTATTCTAGATGCACCGTGCCGCCTTGGCAATGCATTCCCTCCGTAGGAAAGCTACGTAATAACTGAATCATCGTGCGGATGCTTTTAGAATTGAAGATACTTTTTAACAGACACGCTAAATGTATACTTTGTAAAATGCGTCATTAATCTTCCTATATTTTTTTTAGTCTTTTCGGGATATCACGATGACATAAATCACCGTGGTAATAAAATACTTTGCGGAAATGACAATAATTTATACGCCTCTCTTATTACGATACAATCAAAATATACCACAGATTGTAAATTACTTCCAACGTAATTATGTCGCAACTGCGCGATGCTAAATTTCCGTTCCCGTGTGGAGATATTTGAATTTCATATCAGGTGTGTAAAAGGGAAGGCGTGTATCTCATCGATCGTCGGTGCTCGTCCGCCGCGTCCTTCTGAAAATCGCCCGGCCGCATGCGGCACGACGCTCGTGGCTGCGGTTTGTCGTTACTTTGTTGCTCGTGCGAGCGCCATCGACGGCGCTCTGATAACCGCGATAACGTTCGCGTGATCAGCCCGCGAGCTAATCGTATGCGCACGAAGGGGAGAGAAGCATGTGTGTGTGTGTGTGTGTGTGTGTGTGTGTGTGCGTATGTGTGTGTGTGTGCGCGCAAGCGTGTCGCACATACGAAATAACGTAATGCGGGCGCGCATCCGTGTATAGTTTAAGCGTAGCCCAATAGATGGCGGCTCCATTATCTTTGCCCGGTCGCTCGGCACCAGAGAGTGCGCCGCTTGCACCATATCGCGCGGTCGAGCCATCCCATATTAGTCCGGGTAATCTCCGAGAAATCACAATGTCGGCCAGGTGTCCCCGGCACAAGTCGATTTCTCTCCGGTGAGATATTATCTTCTCATCATCGGGAGAGCGCGGCCCGTACGGGCCATTTATCAGTCCGAATTTATTGCCATGGATTGGTGTCCACGCTTAATTAAGCCTTTGAGGCCTACCGGTCATCATTATGCGCACTTATACTCACAAGCCGGAATAAATTTAGCATAAAGTATAGCTTTATCAAGCCTGTCGGTTTCACCGTGAAGACTATTCCGTTTCGTTTTGTACGAATAGTAAAATTCAAATGGACCGTTCGAAATTTATTTGCTTTCTATTTATTTACAATGTATCCGTTTAGTAACTTCTTATTTTAATTTTTTGGGATAAAATCACATTGCTAAACAAAGTATTAGGAATACAGCAATTATTTAAAATTCCTAATCCTAATCGAAAATAAATTGAATAAATATTGTGTAATTAAGCATTTTCGTAACGGTGCTCATTAAATATTTATAATTTTAGATCGAATAACATATTACATTTTTTTTAATGTAACGTGTTATTCGACCTAAAACTTTTAAATATTTATTAAGTTTCTTGATTTATACTTAATTAATTCTTAAATTTTTTATATTTTATCTTTATTTATACTTAATATTTATATATAATTTGTACTTTAAATTTAAACTTAATTTATGCGTCAATATATATAATAACAACATACAGAATTTTAATAATAGAAGTATGATGGATATGTGTGAAAGATGTGAAATGTTTCCGATCGATATTGCACACTCCTCTTACACACGACAACCCCAGTTATGAATCCTTCGACTATTTCTATCAGTTCGGAAAACTTGCTGCAATTTCTGAATGATCACCAGATGTCTTTTCATTTTCTAATATTACATCTCGTTCTTTTTATTATTATTTTTATAGGCAATAAGATTATTGCTTTAAATTTTATAGGTAATAAATTATTGCTTTAATTTTTAGTATCTTTTAGAATGTACATTGTTTTTTTATAACTCTAAATATAAATAATATTGTCTAATTTTTTAATATTTTTAATATTTTCTTAATTATAATAAATATTATAATATATTATAATAAATGCTTTTTTATATTTTAATTCGTGTGACTAAATGTTAAAAATTAATTTTTAAAAAATATTGCTGACGATTGAAAAATTTATACCACTATACATATTGTAAGTAAAAATTCTAAAGTCAAAAACATTTATATGAAAATTTGATTGATAATTACCCATATAAATTATTTTAAGACGCAAGCTTTTAAAACGTTTACACTTTTTTGTTAGAATATCTATTCTGAAATTTATAAAACATTAAAACCAATGTTTACGATGTGTCGATATGTCATTAATTCACAATTTATTCCATCAATATATACAAGTGCTGTTTATCTCCATTCGTCTTGTATCAATATTTGTGAGAATCACAACCTTTGTTAAATTATTTTCACATTTTAGTGAGAGTACTGACCTTTGTTAAATATTTTTACATTTTAATGCGCAATAAATCCTTATCGCTTGTGTAATCGCAGTCGAGGCAACACGAGAGCATATCAAAAGAGAAAGGAGGATAGAGAAAGACTCAAGGACGGAAGGAAAATTCGAGAAATGAGCAGGGGTAAAACTCGAGGAGTAAAATTCATAAAATTCATCGCGTTCATTCGTACAAACGCAATATTTTATCGATGCAGATGTTTAAGATATCAAAGTACTTTAATAATTTGCATGTTAAGTGACTTACGTTTATGCGTTTTTGTTTTATGAGCCTTAGGCTAGGAGCGAAATTATAGCGTTAATAGTAATAAATTTAAAGAAGTGTCAACCGGGGTACATAAAAATATCCTCCCTGACATCTGAGATATTATAACGTGCGAATGGCGTCCATCGCAGGTATATGTTCCGACGGATCAAACAATGTTGCATCCGGCAGCAGGGTTTGCCCCGATAGGCTAAAGATAGATGTCCTAATCCCTTTAACCTGATTCTCAAAAAGTTTTGTGGACCGAGATTTCTTCAAGTTATTATATCGGTTATTAATTAATTATATCTAGTCGCAATGATAAAAGAGAAACAATTTCACATCTTTGTGCGGTGCAAAATATAATAGCTTCGAGGAACAACCCCTTCTCCCTTTCTCTATATACGTATAAGTGTATGAAAAATAGAAAAAAAATCGTCGAACAAACCGCCGAATAGAAATAATTTTGCATTTGCGTACATCACGAAGATGTTTATCCAGTCCATGGCTGGGTTAAAGATAGACGGATGAGTCGCGAGCTTTCGTAATCGCTTCATTCCGCTGGCGCGGCTTTGCCGCGTGTACCTTGCACCATCCCATCGTATATTCCGCTTTAACAAATGCATTCGCGTCGCTCCACATTCTGGGTTTGCAACGGAGCATAGAGTGTGCCCTGTTAAAAACCACCGTCCAGAGTCGAGGCGCTCTAGAGAACGAGACCTAACAACGGTTCCGCGCTAACGCCGGCTTCATGTTTTTCGTGCGGTTAGTAGAACCGGTCCAATTATATCATACCACTGTGCCAGGAACGGCCGCGGCAACCCTCGTGCGCATGTTGTACACGTGTATACATATACGCGTGTATATGTTCGAATTATGTTGCGCACGCACATGCAGCTGGAGTGCACGCTTTGACATTCGGAGAGTTACATCAGGCGCGGATTTAGTCGTTAATGCCCCCTATACATATCTAGTTCCCCATATAGAATCCTAACACGAGAAAAAATAATGGCCAAGTCGCGAGAATGAGAAAAAAATCATCACTTTTGATACGAAATTCTTTTAGCGATACACTTTTTCAATAATGTTTGTTGACGAAATAATATTTTTTATTACGTAAAATTAGTAACAAATCTTGCAGAATGCATTATTCAATAATTTATTATCAGAATTGAATAAATTAAAAAATAGCTAATTTCTGTATTCGTAATTAATAATATAGAGCGTTTTATCTGAATATTTTAATTTAATTAATGTTAGTAATTAATGTTAGATGTCTGCTTCTCTTTCCTTTTTTAAACCTTGCAACTCTTCTAGAATTACAGTAGCGAGTACATTTGTCATATTAGCAATTTCTGTAGATTAATATGTTTATACACGCGAGATGATGAATTCGCAAAATATATAAGCACATCTATATTTATTAATTTATTATACGAGCTAGATGGTAGAATTATTTATAATGAATGATTACGGAACGTTTATTAAAAAAGAAAGAGTAACGGTATCGGTTACGCGCCGATGCACCAACTAACGAACCGATGTATTTGCGCTCATTTCTACCAGTCAGTTCGTAGTAACGAATGGCGGTGACTGCAGGAAAAAGGAACAGATACAGCCACTTTCTTTATTCAAAATCCGCTCGGATATGCCAGCGACTGAACTAGAAACTAGACTAAAGACAGCAATGAACTTGTCTATAATATTTGGTTAATTTTATTTATTCGTTTCGCTTGATCTGATTGTAATCTTATAATCCGGATACTCTAATCCGGAGCCATGAGCTATGAAAATTTTTTGTAAAATCGGAAGCAGACACACATAAATATTGAAAGCAAAGTCCTATCATCCTATAAAGTGGTATCGTCGTCTTTGAGACATAATTTCCGTACTGAATATTACTAGCTAGCAGCTAGGTTGTTTTATCATCGGCAAACTAATTGTGTTAAGTGATGTGGGGTTCCTCCCCATCTTCCTTGTTTCCCGCAGGTTCGCTTGCGGGAGTAGGTGTCGGGGTTGGCGTAGCCGGGATGGGCGTCGGGTGCGGCAGCTCCAACCCCCTGGAATGGACGGGCCAGGTGACGGTGCGGAAGAAACGCAAACCGTACTCCAAGTTCCAAACCCTCGAGCTGGAGAAGGAGTTCCTCTTCAACGCTTACGTATCGAAGCAGAAGCGGTGGGAGCTCGCGCGTAACCTGAATCTGACCGAGCGCCAGGTGAAGATCTGGTTTCAAAACCGTCGGATGAAGAACAAGAAGAACAGCCAGCGGCAGACCCAGCAGCAGAATAATAACAATAACAATAGCAGCAGCGCCAACAACGCGAATCACCACGCGGTGACCGGCAGTCATCACCATCCGAGCACCGCGCACGCACCACCCTCGAGTCACCACGTGGTCGCGCAGGCGCATCACGCAAACGGCAGCACGAAGCATCATCAGTGACCCGTGGCCTTCTCTGGGGTCGTTTTCGGGCATCATCATCACAGCCATACCTCGTCCAGCAGCGGTGGCAGCCACGGGGGCAGCCATAGCAGCCTGGTAGCAGGTCACAGCCATAGCCTCCACGCACCGCAGTCCCAGACGCCGCTGCCGCCGATTCACGTGCCGTCGTCGTCGTCGTCGGGCACCATAACGCCCGCCACGGCCGTAGTCCATCCACACACGCACACGCACGCACACTCCGGCAGCCATCATCATCAGCTGGCGCACGTGGCTCAGCAGTATCCCGCTCTCCTACACCAAACGCCTCACGGCTTGGCCGCCTGAACGCACCGAACGCCCCAGAGAAAAACCCGTCGAGAGATGCCTCGAGAGAATTAAACTGAGGTGATCCCACTGAACCGTCGATCAATATCCACGTCCACGGGAATTCGATGAAAACTCATGGACTCTCTGTCGAGCAGCCGTTCAAAGACTGCCTCTACTAAGGAAAGATAAAGCTCGCGCGTAGTATATTATTATTAATTATATTATTAATTATTAATTATTATTATTCAATCAAGCGAAAACTTCGCTATTGTATAGAAAGGGTGCGTTTGAGGCCATTCTTTCAAGCGGTCCGAAGACTCTTTTCGAGTGTCGGTGTCGGGTGCCGGTATTCTACGAATAATACGCGTCATCAGGCGACACCAAGCAATCTGTCCAATTCGTAATTCGGTAGTATTTTCTCCAGTTATATATATTATATATATATACATATATACATAAAGTAAAGAGGTAATTAATGTCACTTAGTGTACCCCTATTCCTCCCACCGCCCCAAAGCCTTCTCTTCCTTCCTCCAGTCGCATTGTATGTTTACTCCGACTCATCATCCCTGTCTATTGTTGGGCCTGGGTCGCACATTTGGAGATTGGAACGTATCGTTGCAGTTACACCCGGGGCTGATTCAATCAGACACCATTGATTTTGCAGTTAGGGCTGGACGGTCCGTCGAGAATCGCAAGTTGTAAAGCGGATGGGTCACTTTTATAGGGGTAAGTGGACTCACTGATCTCGTGTAAATGCATGTGTATCGCTCTTTAAATTAACTTTTCACTTCGGTATGGGTTACATATGATCGCATTAATGACCTGAAAATCTTGTCGACTACCTACCTACGACTAAATAATACTAAAAAAGTTAGTATTAGCCAAAAATTTATTATTAATCGTCATTCAACGTTCTTCTATTTGTTTTTTTAAATATTATTTTTTTTTAACAATGTGAAATGTGGATCACAAAGATTTTATTAACATGTAGACTCGCAGTAAATATCCGTTTTTGGTAATATTTGAATTGAAATGTCAATTATCGGCAATAAATGATCTAAACAAATTTGCGACGTAATCCACATTTATCGAAATATATGTTTTATAATGATGACTCAAAAAGGAAAGTCAAAAAGGTAGTTTGTGAGATAAATATCTTTTTCTTTTGCTGTTCAATTATTTGTCTGTGACAAAGTAAAAAGTGTGGTAAATTTTGAAGTCAGTGTAGAACACAAGCGTATCCGAAAAGTTAGGTAGTTACGTCCGCAATGTCGTACTAATCGCCTATCAAGGATCGCAAATTAGTACCTATAATTCTTATACTAATCTTGAAGAAAAGCGATTTATGTTAAAAATATACCTAGTAGCCAGATTAGTGGTCGATTGTACCATTCTAGGCTGAGTTTGGGATCTTCATAAAAATTATGATGTTATGCAGGGTCAAGATCGTACACTCAGTATTTTCATCTCCGCGCGCGGGCGAAATTCTTGCCGTGAAAGGAACAAAAGGTTGTGGTACTTAACGCTCTAAACTTTATCACTTGCTGACGAGTTAGCGTAATTGCGTTATTTATATGATAGTAATTGATGACAGAGCTTATTGTCTTACGTTGCTAAAAAAACCGGCGCCGAAAATTATTCCAAATTTTCGTATTTTATAATGATATTTTATTGCCATTGGGTATCCCAAGTATTCGTCGACAAAAGCTGGACGTGATATCGATCGATATCCTAAATCGACATTCGTTAAGTTTTCATATTAACCTTTCGATGCGCGCGTTAAAATTTGAGACATGAGTAGGAGCGTAGGAAAACGCTTCATGTTAATTATTCATGAAAATGTGAAAATTTTTAAAATCAATTTTTTATTATTAATTCTTGTACATTTATAAACAGGCTAACAGTCGAGTTTTATTTATTAATTTTTGTTTTTAAATAGGTAAAAATAATTGAAGAAGGAGGTGTTAAAATTGAAAAATTTTAAGTAGAAAAATAAGACCTCTGACATTTTATATACACTCCACGCTCGCAACGAAAGATTAAAAATTATTTTAATATAAAAATTAGTTAAATATAATTGAATCGATATGTTCTTATTGGTTATGTTCTATGCTCTTGGCTAGACTTAAAAATATCAACGAGGAAAAAATATTTGTTGATTAATAGTTATCAATAATTCTATATACATTATCATTGATAATTATTAATACATATGCATATATTTTTCTTTTTGCGTTCAGTGAATGTCACAAGTATTGATCTCTGTAAATATATCCAATGGATATGTCACCTGACGGACGTCTTCCGGTCGTTCTGCATCTTTTGTTTAAGACCCGTGCTCATGTCTTTCACGACGAGAAGGGAACGTAGTAAAAAAGAAAATCGATCTCGTATGAACGAAGTCCTAAGCGCGGCCGGAATACAATTTTCAACGGAACATCAGCGACTAAGTAGATAATCTAATCAGATGTTAAATGAGAAAAGAACTATCCCACTGGATCTCTATTCTAAGGTGCAACATTATCTAAATTACAAAGGACTGCTGGAGTCCGTGTGAATGGCTACAATATATTATATACATGTATTTTGTGTATGTGTATGTATGCGTGTGTTCGAACGGGCGTGTACGTATGTATATGTGTACGTGTAGATACACTCGCGCACATATATGTAGGTACGTATGTCTTCTGTAAGCAGGAGCATTTGTTTCATTTGAGCATTTGTGGTGTACGAACGTGTCACACGGCTGTGGATACGAATGTATGTTTTGTGGTACAAAATAAAAAGTAGACGCGCGCTTTGCACTGAAAGAATCGATAGGAAGAGAGAGAAAGAGAGAGAGAGAAGAGAGAGAGGGCGAGAATGAGAGCGAGAGGGGAGAGAGAAAGATAAGAGAAAGAGAGACGGATAGACCGGGAGAAGGAGGGGGTGAGAGAAACGAAAGCAGGATATAACCGTGAATTGAAAATTCTTAAGCGTATGAGATAGCTGCGAACGATGGCAACAGATAAATGCGGCTGAGTCGAACGGGGAAGCGTAAAGATAGCGTGATGATAGGACGTGGATCGTATAGAGTGAATTTGAACTCGTGAGAGACTGAGTTCCGGACAACTGTATAGTTCTGCCACGGTACTGTAACAGTTAATTATGTAACGACGATAATATAATACAATATAAATGATAACGAGGTAAATAATTTCAAGTGGAATAAACTAAATGGGAAATTTCGACCGGACGGTAGCGTTCCTGTTGCGTTTACCGTGCCGTCCGAAGCTTTGCTGCAAGTTGATTGTAATTAGTTATTAAATATACCACTGATGTTTATTATGACTATTAAAAGAAATTCTTAAGATTATTATATTATATTATATTATTATTAATATTATTATCATTATTATTGTGAGCGTCACGTTAATATTATGTTATTGTTTTTATTGTGTGTTGTTTTGTATGTACCTATCAGCCTATAATAATAACATTATTACAATAATCTATACACACGCTCACCCACACACACTGACACAGTAGAGGAACGGGGAAAGGAAGTAAATACACATTATTATCTTTGTCCGCTCTGAATACTGACTTGATTTTCCGACCCACAAAGTTACGGTGCCCAATTTGACGAGAAATTCCCGATATCTCAACATACAAACAGAACATTTTATGTTTTCTAATTCGTGAAAAATTTCATAACGCTTAAGATTGTACTAATTTTTGATCGATAATTTGGAAAATTTGTAGAATGAGTAATCTAAAACTAAAGGTATATATTATGTCGTTGAGGTGCTTGGAAAGGAAAGTGCTTGAGAGGTAGCACCTTTTTATTAAAGAAAATTGTTTTATATAAAAATGTTTTTAAATATTTTTTGCGACTTAATTGCTAAAATATTTTTCTGTTATTTTTATATAGGCGATAATAAAGCTATATATAACGCACCAAGTTATTACTGATACATGAAATAAATGTAAAAATCACAATCGTACCACTTATGTTGTCCAATATTGCTCTTCATGCAGTAAAGAACTGTTAAATCATCTTTCTCTTAATTTGCCACTTTCATATTGTATATTATCATGCGCTGTATCTGTAAATTATATGCGTAAATATTAATTATTTAATATTCCGTTTAAAAATCTCCATCCTTATATTACATATAACAAAAACATATAACAAAATATTACAAATAAATCGTCATGTTTTTTTATCAAATTAATTATGTTCAACCCAATATGCACGCAAAAATAATAAAGAAAAATATTTTTGCAATCCTTTTATAATACACTTCAACAGACATACATTAAAATATAATGTAAATTTTCTTTTATATAAGCTGAAACCTTATGTAATATGTTTGAAGTTATTATAATTTTTCAAAATTTGAAAGTTATGAGAAGTATGATATAGTTTATTTAAAAGCACTCAGGATATTGCAAAATTTTTAATTTAATTTAATTTTGTATAATATTTCGATATGTGTCAATATGTGAGTTACACAATTATTTTTTTATTCAACATGTTAACAAATTTTGCATATTAATTTCTATGTTTATATTGATTGTTTTCTCATAAATATTATTTTTGCGAGTTTAAACAACTTTTTATTTTACAAATTTTTGTGGCTCTAAATGCGTTACGATTAAAAGTAATGAAATTATACATAAAAGTTAAACCAGCTATTGAGTATATCAACATATCAAAGCTTAACATTATATGGTATTTTTTTAAATATCTGCAATAGCTCTCCGATAAAATATTATTTTGAAAAATTCATTCTAAATGTACTGTTCAATACCTGATATGTTTGTTAAAACGTAATGCTATTTAATCCACGAAAATTTTTTATTTATATAAAGTTGAACTTAAACTTTTTTTAAGAGTTAAACAATTAATATGTTGAAAAAATATTTAAACTACGACTTTATTATTACTTTTTAATGATGTGTTTAGGACTCGAAAAAAATATGAAATGCAGTAAATGCAAATTGTTTTCGTTATTTTTAAACATGTTTTTTCAAAATGTGTGCATTTTATTCAATTTTTTCCATTCCTACATTTATCCATTCATATTTTAATTGTATTTGTATGATACTAAGATATGTCCGTAAGGTAGAAATTATATGCTACTTGTAAATAAAATTACAAGATTATTCCTGTATCGAAGTGCAATAATAAAATATGTTATATTAGTGCCAAAGTAATTGCAGAAAAAAAAGCATGAAGTTCCTTCCGTACTAAGCAAGAGTTACAATAGTTAATCAAAATTTTTTTACCTTTTAAAATATATTCCATGAAGTAAGTACTTCTATTATATCCATTATATTTTATTGCATATAAAATTTTTATAATTTTGTAACAATTATTTTAAATTAAAAATACCTGCAAATTATTCAAATTTATAATTGTAGGCTGTTTTTATATTTTTAACTTGGCAATTCTTGTAACATACAATTATTCAGTAGAATGGGTATGTATATTTAATATATTTTATATATTTGTGTTTTAAATATCTTTTGTACGCAATTAGAAAATTAACTGTAAATTTCAACTAAAAATTGCGAATTTAGATTATATCTGATGTACACAAATCGTTTGAATACAAAGCATGTGTTTTGTCATTATATTTTATTTTAATAATATAGAAATATATAATAGCAATGATGTTACAGTAGATTTATTAAAATTGTTTTAGATAATTATTTAAAAAACTAGATATTAATTATTACGTAAGATTGTGTAAATTATGTAAGACATTTAAATACATAAAAGATATCTTTAGAGTTTGACGTAAGATTGCATCTTTTAGTCATAGGATTATGATTATATTTTAGGTTTTTGTAAGATTTGTCGAAGGATTTCTAATTTGTCGGTAAGTATTAAACAATGCAATATAATATTATTTGTAGTTTACAAAAAAATTATTTTTATTACATATTTACACACTATTAGACTTTAAATTTTTCTACTTAAACTGAATTATAATTGTAACTTTACATTTTAAGCTAAAATATTTATCTGACAAAAATGTATTAACCAACCTATAGTTAAAAGGTTTCCACTATTTTTATTCCAATTTTAATCAGTCGTCATTAATATTGAAGTATCGAATCTCTCATAATTGTTTAAAAACTAAAGCAAAAAATTAGTTTTAGAAGGAAAAAATAGCAAAAAATTAGCAAATAATTTTCATATATTATTCGTTACGTTATGATAATTTGGCTTAGATAATTTAATATATAGGTAGGTATATAAAGCTACCTGTGTCAAATTAGTAGAATATAACCAATAAGATATGAAAATTATTTGCTAATTTTTTGCTATTTTTTGCTATTTTTTGCTTTTAAAAATAATTTTTTTGTTTCACTTTTTAAAAATTACTTAATATTGAGCTACGGATATGTTTATTTAACTTAACAATAGAATGAAAATTAAGAGAAATAAGTAGTAATTAATAAATTCAGAAAATATAGGGAAAATTGATAGCATTCTTTTTGATAATGAAGATACTAATTTATACATACATTAATATACATACATTATACATACATTAATAGAAAAAGATTTGTTGATCAAAATATAATTTAACTTATTAAAATAAATTAATTGATTTATTGAAATAACGAAAAGAACATAATTTTTGCTTGATTTTTCAATTCAATTATTTCTTTCAATATTTAAATAATAAACTTAGATTATAAATTGTTGAAATATGTTATTTTTTGTACAATGCATTTAAAGATTTCGAAAGCACATAGTGTACATATTTTATGAAATATGGTGAAAACGGTTTTTTTGAAAACTGTTGTGTCATCTATTGAATCGAGTAGCCGACTTTCCAAAAATAAAAAAAAATTGGGTCCAAACTACATCACCCGATGTTTTCCCAGCACTAAAGAATTGCAGTACCCTTGACAATTCTGATCCTCGATGCAAAAAATATTAGAAACTTTTGTCACAGCTTTCTAATTCTGTCACAGCTTCACTCGCATCTTCAGTTGTGTGTGACGCTACGATGAGTGATAATGTAATGCTTGAACGTAATATCATTTAAAGTTTTCTTTTTATTTATAAATAATAATTTGTGTTGGTTAATTATGTAGTCACGTTGACAATGCACAATGTAGTAAAATTATAATTTGTAGCTAAATAAACATATACATATATACATGTATGTACATTTATATTTATACAAAAAAAACTATAAGAATTAAATTTTAAAGATTTATTTAAAAAGAGATATAATGGAAGTTTTATATGACGAAGTTTTATAATTTTATTTCTTCATTTCTTGAGTCATTACGCGTCGAGTATCTCATAAATTAAGTGGACTTTTATATTTTTAAAAATGGATATTTAGATAATTACAGAATAGTGCAGTGATAAAAGTGATAATTATTTTATTCTATAACTACAAGTGATATTTATATTTGACTGATTCAGGAAGATCAAGGATGATTGGGACAGTTGATCAATTATAATTGTCTGGTTTGTAAACATACTGTTATTTTTAATTCACAAAATTTCGGGAATTACAATGAATAGTTTTAAAATATAAAAATAAATTTAATATCATATTATAGATTATATTAGGCATTAGTGTATATACATATTTGTTTGTAAGTATTTCATATGCCTCAGAGAATTATTTTAATATTGCTTTGTTATTCATCTTGAAAGCACTTTGACGTAATTTATCTAAGTGCAGTATTCTTTTATGTTTTTCGTTTCGATTAATTTATATCAGTTTCTGTCAATTTTAAAATATTTAATATCGTATTTCTCATGTTCACTACTAGCCTAATCGAAAACATTATCCCGCAAATATTGCAAGGAAAGTTTAATTTTTTTCTGCCTTTAATTACGTCACCTGGCATGCGAAGGTTAAGACAGCCTTCTATTTGTCACGAGTCTCGAACAATGTTTTCTTCGTTTTTTTTTTTTCTTTAGAACTGTATCTCAAGTGACAATCTACATTACCTAAGACCTAAGCTATGTAATTGCGATGACGTAGTGGTTTTGCCGCAAATAATCGGCTGCAAATTTGCGGCAAATAATGCGCAATATTTCTAAACACAACTCCTGACAAATAGAATTATTCCATTTGATTCTTGTTATCTTCCAAATATGAAATATAAAATATAAAAATGTAAAATTCCAAAATAAAATTTTGCCAAAGAAATAGTTTATATTTGTACAACATTAAATACGAAATTATTCCGGAAAGTATAAAATACTACAAAGTAGCTATTGCCGGTCATTTCTACACAAACAAGCCACTAAATATTTTATGATGATAAACGCACGCATTAATTCCTCCGATTTGCATTAATCAGCGGATGAAATTCGGATAAATTTCTTTGTACCGGCGCGCCGAAAGGCGATTTGTATTATTCGAATGGGAGAGTCGATGTGCAACATTGTCCGAAAAATGACCAATAAGAGAAGCTCCCGGGGTCCTGTCCTAATAAAAGGTTGACGGAACGTCCTTCTCCTGGCAATTCTGGCGAAGCCAGTCCTAACGGCAAGGAGAAATATCCGCCCCTCGCGCTACCTCCTATTCGGCGCCAACTTAGTAGAACCATCCGGAGCCAGACGCTCGAGGTGAGACAGGGATGCGATCTATCTGCAGCTCAGTTTTGTCGTTCCACTCAAATTGAATTCCACGTTACGAGTTGACTCGTGCGCCGACTTTTCCATTCCCTCGGGGATTAGCGCGAACCTTGGCTTCGTCCGTATTCAACGTGTCACGCGGAAGGATAAAAGTTTCCCGAATGTGAAAAAAGGAAAGAAGAAAAAAGAAATAATCTCAAGTTCCCACGCCTCTTCGCGACACTGCATCGCGGCTTGATGCAGTTTTGCCATTTCGTCCGGATTGCGCGTTAGTCTGGAAAAGCAATTTTCCGCCTGGATTATAAAGCGGGAGAGAAAGCAGGACGATATATCATGACATTTTTGCGGCATTGCTTGATGGAATTTTTGAGGTAGAGGAAGCGTGATATATTTTGCATTTTTTATACGAACGCGTCTCCTGTGGCGCGTATGATCTACAATCTACATGATTAAATAAATCTTTTGTTATGTAATTTGTATAATTATTTTATACATAATCCGTCATTTTTCACCAATGCAAAAATATTTTTAGTTTCAATATTTGTGTTACAAAGTTATTTATTAAGAAAATAAAATTATTTTAATTCGAAGGTAACTTTAACAAGTTTACCATTTGTTTATTATTTCTTTTGAGGAAATCATCACAAACAAATTTTAAATAAATGTTCTTCTATTTTCTTTTTATTTTTATTTTATTTGCGACATATAAATATTTTAATAGCGAGCGACAAAATATATTTAAAACAAAATAAGTATTTTTGTTTGATGAAAACAAGTATTACTATTTTTACGGCGAAGAAGGTGAAGCAAAAAGAAATAACGAAGTGTAAGGGCATTCCCGTTTCCTTTTGGTAATGTTTTACTATTACTTTAGCTTCGCCCATTCGCGTATTGGGGCTGGCAATTCCATTAGGAGATAGACAATCGTCGGGAAGAGAGGCAAAGAGAGGGAAAGAATAATTCGACTGTATCTCAAATTCCGGTCGAACGAGTAACGAGCTCAATTGAGATGTTGCCGAACCGCTCTCCAGTTTTCTATCTCTGGTCGACTGGAAGAAGGATTACGACGGACAGTTTCGCAGCTTTATTACTGTTTGTAAATTAACACGTATGTGTGTAAATGAAACTTGAATGAACATGGCGCTCGCGATTGTTGATGATTGCTGTTGGAAAATTCAGGATGTGATCTCGGTAAGAAGAATAAAGCGTGAAAAATGTTTAAAAAAATATAGAGCTACGTAAATAAAAAAGAGACCTAAAATAGATACGGTATTCGGAAAAACGAATAATGTGCGTGCAGGTAATCAAAATTTGAAGCGCTGCGCTATTTAAATGTATGTCAGAATTTCAAAGATAACACTATTGTCATAATATTTATCTAAGATGTTCATTGTCTAATTTGTTCCTACATGTAAAATTTGAAACCAATTTACCGAATCGTTTTCAAGAAAATTAACTGTCTATAAGACTTAATCTCTCATGGTAAACAGTGCATACATTGACCGCGTTTATCTATTACAATATTTCTTATATTAACAAGAACGAAATAAAAAACATTAATGTAAACAAGATCTTTCGACGAACATATCAATTAAAAAACATAATCAGTTTACAACGTATTTGCAATAATATAAAACTTTTTAAAAAAGTAATGATATTTATTAATATTATGTATAAAATAATATATTACAATTTATTAGAATTAATTAATTAATTAATTAGAATTAATTTAATAGAATTTATTGAATATAGATCGTTATTTGACTATTGTACATCTTTAAGACGGTGATTGTGAAAAAACTTTTTCAGATATTCTCTGTTTTTGAACAATTACAAACAAGAATCATTTATACATTTAAAAACAGTTCTTTTGAGACGGTTTTCAGTTTGGTAATGAACGGTTTATTCACGTAACGCAAAGTACGCGTTGATCTCGGGGAGTTGCATTCGAGTAAAATATAAAAACGATGCAACAAAAACTTTATAAATAGGAAGTAAATTTATCCCGTTGACGTTGTCTAATGAATAGAAAAATGCGCCATCGGGTGAAGGGTAACGAGAATGAATAATTTAATGAATTTTTCTTGACACCTGCCGCCGCGTGACTCGAAGACTGAAGGCTATTAATGGAAAGAAGACTCAGCTAGCTCTTGAAATTCCCATATTGTACGATATTTGCATGTATATTATCTGGGATTTACGATCGGGAGCGCGATTACTGTCCGGTTATCGATTAACCGTTTATGTTTCTTTAAAATACACCTCGCAACATTCTTAACCGTCTTCGCCGGGTCTTAAGACATCACAGAGAAGCTTTCGCAGCCTTCGACAGCACAAAGACCGGAATCTCTTGTTTCCCGCCATGGCGCGCCTCCGTATGATCGCCTCCGCGCGGCTCTCCAGCGCGGCCGAATGTCGCAAGTGGGTCTATTCTTAGAAAGGGTCGCACAAAACACCGGTATTTACAATGTAGGTGTATCGCATTTAAAAATATTGGCTTTAATATATAGTTATACCGCCATAGCTATAGAGACGCCTGCGCGCCGTCCGAGAGGATCGCGCATTATAGTGGGGGGCAGAAAGCTATTTAATACGTTTCGGCGCATAAATTGCCAAGTATATGGGGCATTATGGGGTGGGACGAGACCGTCGTTGTCCATTGGCCTCTCTTGGCCGAAGAGCGAGAATCGTCCTCGTCACGGCCACCATGTTGACTGTGCCGCGCTGAAATGTGGAACTTCGTCCTCCTACCACATACCGCCTCGCGCGATTCTCGCTCTTCTTGTTCTCTCTGTCCTCGTCCTTACTTTGTAGCTACATGTGAACGAAATCAGCAGTAATCGTGTTCTCTCGCTTCTCGAGAAAAAATATTTTTAAGATCAAAAGAAGAAGTAGAAAAACTTTGCAGTCTCTCCCTCCTCTTCTTTCTCGTGTAGTTATTTATTTTTTTATATGTTTTTTCCACACAATATATAAATAATTTTATAATATATAATCTTTAATCTTTATCAAGCTAATTAAAGTCTCCGTGCCATAAACGCATTGTATACACAAATCAAATATAAATAATAATTAATTCCATAATTCTAAAAAAAAATGATAATGATAAAAAGTGTGGCAGCAAAACAATCGTTCCATTTTCCAAGCTTTTCCGCATTCTATGCAACATTGTTCGTTATGTGTCTCTTTTAGCCACGTCTCGAGAGTATACGCCATAAGAAATGTCTCCCGGATTCCAGGAAGCTCGCCGCGGCCTGTCCAATTTATTTACTCGTCCCTCAAAATCCCCATGCTCCGATTGGTCGGCGCCGGGGTCCGCGGCATAAACTCGAACTCGTCGTCTTTCCTAAGTAGTATGGGGGTTTTTCATATTAGACTTTTTCGTATTCGTTCGGCGCATTTAACCGGGTATTTTATGCTTCACGTGTGTGGAGGACCGTCTCCCCCATGGCCGGCTCCCTTACCAACGCGACCGGTTAATATCGCCAAGCGCACGGTCAGTGCCGTCATTTTACGATTTTATTATATCGCCGTATCCCCGTCGGTTCGTGAAGAGGAGGAGCTTTTAACCTGCTCTTCGGTATCCTCGCTTTAATTGGGATTAATATGAACGACGATCGCGACATGTGTTATGTCCCGGCGTGCGCGCGGTCGATGCTTAAAGTTTCCTCACATTTTAATTCGAAACCGGCCCGGCTACCGAGCCGACATTGAGCTAACATTTTGCGAAAACCTGCTGCGAACGCGCCCGAGCCATTTACATATATCGTTTGTAAGTTTAAGTTAATTGGTAAGATTAATTGGAAAATCCTTCGCGACGTGAAGAATTTCCATGGTGGCCCAACTTACTTTTGATGATACTTTTTACTCTTCTCTCTCATTTATGACTGGTATTTCCGTGTAAATGAAGAAATTTTTAATAGTAATTAATATTTTTCACAACAGCCCGAAGTAATTTAGAGATTATTATAATATATGTTCAAAATTGATACGGAAAATTAATTGTATGTATTTAAGAGACACTGTAGCGTCTCCCAGCAAGTATATTTTACACGGCATAATTTCTTCTTACATTATTCTGCTTGTTAACTTTTTATGGATATCTACATTTGAGTTACAAATTTATACTTTAATTAACAATTGTCTTTCAGAATTCATCATTTTTTCCGCAAGGCAATGAATATTTTTTAGACTGTTATTTACATAACCATTAAATAGAAACATTAAATAAGCACGTCATTAAATAAAGATAAATGCAAGATATAGCTTAATATAGCAGCGCAATAAAAATGAAAATTAATGAAAAGCAAACGAAGAGAACATTTTTTTTTACAGATTACATTTCAATTTGTTATCCTAGAAATGACGATTTTTACATGCCAAAATTTATTATTGTTCATGATAACTAGTTCATTTAACAGAGACTGAGGAGTTTCCAGAAACTTATCGAAGTGTAAATTTTACAGTTCAATAAATGCACGACAGCGCGATTATTTCCTAATGACAACTCGCCGACGACAAGCTTGAGCAAGAATTGAATTCTGAGCTGCCTAATGAGGTAGATAACGAAAGAAGTTTTTCTTTTCGTTCTAAAAATATACCGATACTCTTCCCGCAATTCTCTTCCGTTTATCAAAAAGTGAACATCCATTATTATTTAGAGCTACAGAAAAACATTCAATCCGATACCCATGGAATTACCCATAACGAGATAATCTGCCGAGCTGGAATTCGATGGATATCGCTTTCGCGAGGGTGAAACAGCGAAAGCGGCTACGATGGCAGCACCAAAGCCTCGCGTCTCGACATTCGCGGCCAGCGACTGGTAGACGCAACCGATTGGGAGATAGATCCGGAAAAAGTGTGGGAGGAATGGCATGGTTCTTGCCAGATAGCGGAGGGCGCCACCGCACAGTGACAAGAAACCGCATGTTGGCAGAAAGCTCTCCTCTTCGTCGCCGTTTCGCAACGTTCTCTCGCACTCCCGGCAACCCTCTCCTCGAGACTCTAGCCGCGACGATAGGTAGAGATGTTTTCACCTCTCTCTCCCTTTAACGTTTGTCTCCCCCTGTCCTCCGCGGTCGCCTCTTCGCTCCTTTTCTTTTCTCTCCGTCTGCACCGGCTTTTCTCTTCTGGCCGCGCCCATGTCGGCGATGACGCGACCATCGCGACGTGCACCAACACATGTTTCCCTTCGGTCCGCCGCGATTGCTCATCTCCGTTCATCTCGTCGAATCTGAACGGCGTCCTTCTCTGAAGACTCATAGAGAAAAGAGACAAAATGAGAGAGAGAGAGAGAGCGCGCGAAGAGAGAAAAAGAACGCGAGAAATAGTAGAAGAAGAAGAGCGAGACTGTTAATGCCACCCCCTTTCTTTCTACCGAACAGAAACTCAATCCATCCAGTTTCTCAATTGTCCGTCCTGTTCCATAATCCCTTTTTTTTTCATCATTCTCGGTTATCAGCGAGCAGGAAGAATGCAAAAGTATCTCTCCTACGCTGCTCTCTTCAGGTCTCGTCTCTCTTCCGGCCCTCGCCATCTTTCTCTGGCGTGGCCGAGCTGCCGGCTGCCCGGGGAGGGAGAACCAGGAGGGGGATTTCGAGGTGGCACCACCGGGGTCTCTCTCTCTCGCCTCTCTCCGACATTTCTAGTCGCCCATGGTCGGCGGGGTGAGAGAACCAGGGCGCGGTTCTGTGGGGTGGCGGCACCGCGGAGAGCGAGAGAGAGTAGCGAGAGAAGAGAGGGGAGAGGGTGTTCGCAAAGTGTCCCTAAAACTTTTACAATCGCTCGGCTCGGCTCGCTCGCTCTCGCGCTCTCGCTAGGGCTATGCTTGATGGCGTATCTTCCAATGTGAGTTGCCCATAATACTAAGATGTACGGCTGCGCCGGTAGGGGTCCCGCTTGGTCTCTCACTCACTTACTACCTTATAGTATAGCAAAGCCAAAGGCGTATAGTGTGCCGAACGCCGAACGTACGGACGTTCCCATCGCGTTTGCCGGTCGTATTCGTCCGGCATTTCGGTCTAGTTGGCGAGATATTCGCGAGAAAGAATCGGCCGCGTCGTCCGCTGCCGCGCCGCACGACGACGACGTCATTCATTTCGGTCCGCCGCCGCCGGTCGTTGCTCCGCCGAAGGCGGTTTCGCGGGAGCCTCTCTCGCCTCATTCCCACGTCAATCGATACGTAATTAAGTGCTGCGTTTCTCCCGGGGGTCTCTCGCGTTGTCTCGCGAAATAGAGTATTTTCAGTATAAGTGAGTGCGAAACCGGGCCCGGTCCAGGTCCCCCCTCAAGGTCTGCTACTCCATCGTTGTAGATTCCCGTTTTCGTCAGTGATGAGTGCCGGGAGTTACCACGACCGTGGCGAGTCGGTAGACCGGCCGATGATCGCGATGATCGAGCATCGTGGCGGATCTGTCAGAATCTCACGTGATATTGAGTGCGTAGCGTGCCGTGACGTTCGTCGACACCGCCGGCGGATCCGGGAGCCGCCAACCATCATGGTAAGCACCATTGCGAGCTATCACGTGCGCAGATAATTATACCTTGACGTGGATCAAAAGTGACACATGTATAATTAATTGAGGGACTTCAAGGCAAACCGTGTCAAGCTAATTGTTCCATTTCTAGACACGGGAATTATCATTCGGAAATGTTACCAAATTTTAAGCGAAAGTTATTTACAATAAATTAGTAATTATCTTTAGCTTTGCGCGAGATATTTTGTTTTGTAGATATTAAATCAAGTATCGTTTAAATCAAACAGCGTTCTTTCGATTTATAAATACTACATTTTTCATAGAAATAGCAGAAGACCATCCCTCAGAAGTTGTCAATGTAACTAAATTATATATTATACCAATGTGATTTATTATTCTATTGAATTTATATGTCACAATGCTTTTTATAAAAATGTCGTGAGCTGTGAAAACAATTTAATCAAAGCCTTTTTATGATTTACTTGAGATAACGTCAAACTTTGAATGATATTTCAAACGAAAAGACTGTAACAAGTTTGCCAAAAAAAATGGCTAATGGTTCCATAAAGAACATCAATGATGCGTTCGTCGATATGCAATAAGTGTTAGCGAAATAAACAAATCCTATCGTTCGAGCAATCAATTAGAGGATATTTCATCGCCGGCGAGGTCCAGAGCGCGAAGGATAAGATCCCGAGAACGAGAGGGGAAACCCGTGAATACCTCCACAAGCCGGATTGCTCGAGTACGGTGTGGAGGGGACCGGAGCTTATCGATTGGTGGAAGTGTCGTATGGCTGTTGGCCACGCCCAATAGCTAGTCAGTAGCGGACTTCACAGCTCAACCAAATGCCATGTGACTTGCGTGTGTACTTTAAATACAATGCATGAAAATATTCGCACAGATCGGGAAGCATTATCGACCTCGAGATGCAAAGCCGACAGTCTCGAATTTTGGGGAGACATCTTAATCCTTATTCCAGTACAAATGAGTGTCTCTGCCTGCGAAAGGGATATCTTTAAATAACAATGATTCGATTCGTACAGTGTACTACTGGAATATTTATTACACCGTAATTATCATAATAAAGCCTTTTATATTACACGTTTTAACAAAATATATTAATGTCAAGACCATTTTGCATTAATAATTTTTGTATCTTTACAAGAATTATTTTCAGATGATTAACTTTTAAAGTTTTTGGGTTGCTATTATATAATTATAATTTAAACTATTTATTTTTTATTGTCATAATCTATTATTTATTTTGCAATATTTCTACTTTATAAAATAAATAAATTGTCAAAATAAGCCGTGAAAACATTTTGTAGTCATCCGACACATATACATTCGAATAAATATGATTAAAAAACAATTAAACTAAAATAAAGTATTATTAAGGAAAATACTTGAGTTCAAATGCCATTAAAAAAATATATTGTTTATATCATTACCAAAATATTTTATCTGAATTTCCCTGTGTTTCATAAATTACATAAGATTTACGCATGTCGACAAAAAGATAGAATAAATCAGAGCTTAACAAGGAGAGCAAACAGAACAATAGATCATTATTTCAACAACATATTATAAATTTGATAGATGGAGATGTTTGATCGCATCTAAATGTCGCAACTTTTTAAATTTATACACGTATGAAATATAGAAATTTATCGTGAGCCGATTATGCCCCATCACACTTTTCAGTAATGTCATCAACATTATTAACGTAAGAATAATGCTTATGTCAGAACGGTATTTATTACCGTGAATAATGCGCTATCATATTAGTTAACTGCAAGCTGTATAAATCCCAGAATTATTACAACGCTTTAACGCACATATATACAATTTAGATAAAATCATGTAGATAAAATGTGCAAGAAAGGAAGGCTTGAGATATCTCGAGATGTTTTCTCAGATATAAAAATTCTTACAAATACATACCGCAAATACATATCATATGTAAGCTCTATGGTTAAAGAGATATAATATTACGGCGTCGTATAATGTCGCACTTTAAAGCAAATTCTTGTTTATTAAGCATCAATAATTTTATCCAATTTATATGCTAAACCTGAATAAACAGTCAACTTAATCGGTTGACACCTTTCCAGATATACATACATGTATACATAGTATTGACATATACATATGTATTCATACATACGCATATGCTAATGCACGTAGTCATTGTTGATCTGATAAGAATTATAATGTTAAGTCACCTTTTTCATTTACGTATTAAATTATGTTAAATTCCAATTAAAAATATTTCGCTATAGATCATGATCGTATAATCGTATAATCGTACACAGCAAATATTAAGTTTATAACTTTTGAAAATTTTTGTAAAAAAATCAATATTATTTCGCGTGTTAATAAGAAATATTGAAAGCCATTTTTTCATGCAAAATATGTTTAATTGATTTGAGGATCATTTGGTAATATCAATATTTTAACATTATTAATTTCTAAACTTTTAGTAAAATCTAACGATGTGTGTTTATGAGACGCTTAACTTTCTCTTTACTTTCTTTTACTACCTGCAGCTAGGGTATCATTTTTTCATAATAAAGTTTGTCTCCAAATGAATTTCATAAAGTGAAAGTAGGTTGTGTCATCTATTTCGACCTAAGTTTTTATAAGAGTATTCTTTGAAAACCCTAGTTAGAATGAAATCGCACTAAAGATCCTATCGATTTAGTTTGCACTCATTTCTTTTATTATAAAGGGTTTTATTTATATTGTCAGAAAAATATATATGAATGGTCTCCACATGGACAATAATTTGCTCGTTTACATTAAAATACATGAAAGGCATATCAATTAAAGAATATAAATTTTGCATTAATTACATTTATAAGTTTATACGTAAATAATATTTTCTTAATAGATTTTCTTTAAATTTATATATTTAAAAATTATAAAGTTTATATTTTTTGTTTATGTATGACGTAATAACCAGGTTCTTATAACTATATATTAATTCGCAACGCAACAACTAACAAACACAAAACAGTTATCACGGAAGATCACTAAGTAAATATGCTAAGTGATACGTATATAATCCTGACAATAATGGTCGCTACAGCATGGGTCAAAGATTACGCGATGGTGCGAAAGATATAGCGTGTCTAAAGTAAACGAAATTATATACATATTTATATTTGTAGATCAAATACAGAAGTTATAGTACGTGTTTTCTCTGCAAATAGAATCTTCTGATATTTTAATATCGTTCTTTATGAATGAAACTTTTCTAAAAATATCCTCGTGCTATTTTTTGACACTTTGCACTTCTCATCGTTAAGTTAAAAGCTTATTATTTCTTTTCTGTGTCGAAATTAAAGCTTTTGAAAAAATGAAAACGTAATCGTGTAATTGAAATTTTTTAAATTGTGAATACACGACAATGCAGTTAAAAACATTCTTTTATCTCATGTATGTAAAATAATTGATATGAATATAAATGTCACTTTATCTTTATTCTTCATGAAACAACACAAGTTTGGCAAATTTTATATAGAAAAAAAAAATTAAACTTCTGCAAGGAATAAAAAGTACTCGATAATTCTTTCAACTTCTGCGAATAAAAATGCATCTTGATTATAAATTTATTACATTTGAATGATATTCTTTTATTATTTTCTGAGTAATAAAACGGAGATGGCTGTGAATGGCATTACGCTGAAGCATCCCTCGTATGCAAAGCCTTGTAAAAGGCGCATTATAAAGAAACGTTGTGGCATCGTTACTGTGGCAGGCGTTATCGTTATTTCGTACGTGAAAAATGATGGGAATCTGCATTTCATTAAAAATTAAGAGAAAGCAGTGTGACCGCCCACCCCGACGCCATTGGTTCGTAACCTTTGTGTCCACTGGGGTTCGTACTCACGACCTACGTGACGCGAATGTTCGATACGCGAATAAGGTTCACCTTCTTCGTTCGATGCTACCTCTTTCGTTTTTCGTGTAGTGCGCATGGGTATACCTGTGAAGGAAACTCGACGGCGGCCGGAGGAAGTGCGTAAAAGGGGGTGCATCGGATGCACAGGATGCTCCCGGAGCACGGCGAGAGTCGAGAGATCAGTAACTGGTGTCGGTGCTGTTCGCGATCTTCTCATGCGCGTGTTTACATAACTTCATGGATAATCATGTTTGCAAGGTGCCCTCCTCGCGCTTCGAGATCCGATAACGCGATAATCGCGCTAATTTGCATTTCTAATCAAATTAGATTCGTGTCGTGAAGAAGATAATACTTTCTTAAAATTATTGTACTTAAAACTTGAGAATTACTTCGACACTCACACAGCGACATTTCCTATTAAATGCTCGTTCTTATCGATTTAAATTCGTACCGTTAAAGATTTTTTAAGACAGAATGAAGGCTATCTTAACTTCAAGTATAATTTCTGTGTGATTATTATAATTGCCCTTTCGTTGAATTTTACATAAAGAATTTTGAAACTGATAGTATACTGTAATATCATATGTATATTGTACTGAAAATTATTGTTGATTCAACAGGAAACACTAGTGACCTATAATTATCATTTTACATATTTGTTTTAGTATAAATATACCTGTGAATTGAAAGTTCAACAATTTAAATTAAAATAAGAAAAATCTACGTAACATCTAGTATCTTTTTCCATTTTATCTGCTCTGTCAAATAATATCAAAGAGAATCTAAAAAAGAAAATAATAATTTAATGATTAATTTTATCAAGTTGTAACGCAAAAATTTTACATTTTTGTTAAAAAAAAATCAACATTAGATTGACATCTATGTATCGCTGATCTGCGTGTAATGTTAATTCATAGGTCATCAGACTTTGATCTGTTCATCTTTCACACGTGAAAAATCTTGCGCGACTTTCTGAGAAATTCGGAAAAGCACGAAGTGAATATCTGACGAGTATATAAAGTCTATCCATAGGAGAAAAGTGGAGGATAGAATGACGACGTGTTCTTTGTGCAAGAACATAATGTGCTACTCGATGGACAAACATGTATCTCGCAGCACCTCACCCTTCTTCAAAGGGTCTCCTCTTCTTCTCCCTCTTTGTGCCACTCACTCTCTCTTTCTCTCCCTCTCTCTCTCTCTCTTTCTCCTCCCGCACCTACACGCTTGCGACTCGGAGGGTTGTTACAGTTGACTCTGACGGGGTTTTATGGCGTATCCATCTCCGCGTGTAGCTCGCGCGCAGGGAGAGCACATAGCGACCATAGCGACAAGAACGAGGGGGAAGAGAGCGACGGAAGAGCTCTCTTCTCTCTGTGACGTGCGTAGGGGTCAAGCTTAGGCAAAGGGCGCAGGCGCAGTTACGTTCGTGAGCCCCGCGAAGCACATGGTCGCCCCCCCGGCTACTATTCCGCGGCACCGCCGGTCTCCTATCTTTCGCATACAATTCCGAAAACAAGTAAATAATCATGGTGTGACCTCTTGCCATGTCTTTCGCATTTTTCTGAAGCCGGAGACGCGCGACACGCGAGCGAGAGACGCGCGTAAACTGTGGCATGCGTCGCAAGTGGAGTATCTCTACGGTGTATCCGCGAGAGAGTCATGGACGGTCTTGAACCCCGGCCACGACTCCCTGACCTACGAAAACAGATAAGCGAGCCGTGACTACGTTCGATGTCACGTTGTGATCTTGTATTCGTCGCATGTCGCCGGTGACTAACCGCAAGCAGACGCGCAGACAGTATTCCCGGGATCGTTCGAGTGACTGCTGTGTGCCGGCTTTTGATTATTCCGCGATCGTACGGATTTACAGACATCGTTTCCGGTTGTTGTTAAGTCTGGAAGAAGCGATACTGTGATTAAACGATGCGTGAAGTATCGTCAGAAGCGATACTCGTAACGAAAGTGTTTCAGGATTCTTCAAAGAAATTGAAGAATCTCAAGAGACTGATGTAAAAAAGAAAAAAAAACAAGATATCGTGGCGTGCTCTCCTGTGATTGTTACATCCGCTTCCTTCAATTTCTGGATAATGTGCGAATTCGTTAAGTGTTCCAGGATTTAGTTCAGACTTTAATTTTGTTATCTTATTTTCTACAAAATAAATTTTATTTTATCGTATGTGAAAAATAAATATAATCTGAAGATTATTTAATCATAAAATTTTCATCATAAAAAAAATCAGGTGTCTTGTAAAACAAAAGTATTTAAAAAAAGAAGACAGAAGATGTAAGAGTTCATAAATTACCTCATTCAATTCATAGATAAATCTATTAATTCCACGTAATTATTTAGATATAAAAGTATATAACTTTTCAATTTTTAATTTAAAGTATATGAATCAAATTAGGATAAAAGCTGAAAAATTATATTACTATGTAAACAAAATAAATTTAAAATATTTCATTATTTTTTCGTAAAAGTAAAGTAAAGTAAAGTAATATCTCGTTTATTTGTTGTTATTATTAACATCAGATATTTTTCTCTTACGTGAATATTAAAATAAGACAGCTTGTCGCGAATCTCGGTACAAAAACTTGTTGTTAAAACAAACGAGGGTCATTTGTTCAATCAGATATATACTGTCATAATTGTAGAGAAATCATACGTGCGAAAGTGCTGGATATTTCTGTGTTGCATCGCGACGAATGTAGTATCCATTGGATGTCTAAAATTCGTCGATCGTCAGCACAGGTGAGTGTATATTAGTTCTTTCCAATGTTTAGTTTTTCCGACTTTTAGTATATCACATTTTTCTTTATTTTATTATATTTTTCCACTTTACACCATATAAACATCGCACGCATATCGCTTCCACTGTTACAGTATTATATTTTGTATTTAAAATCTACCTTACGTAAGAACACATAAGACTATTCACGATCAACAGCCAGGAATTGCCCTAGACAGTATATATTGCCGCTGTTCACGCTAAACTCAGCCATTTAGATCAATCGGCGATCTGTGGAAGGAACATTATTTCGCGTACAGCTAATTTCGCGGCGCCGGCCGCGATTGCAGGATAAGCACGCGCGGTAGTAGAGTGAATGACGTGACGTCATGCAACCAGTCGTGGTTAAAAGCAGTTGGTCAATGCGCGATTGTACGCTAATCATTTCGATAAAGTCATCGCGTGTCATCCGAAGAACGCGACGCACGATACGGCAGAATAATTAGTGATGCAAACACGTGATACGATACGTTGATATACAAACTAAAATTCTGTGGTAAATTTTTAAGTTTCTCCATTTTATTCGATTATTGTATATAATTTAAATCTATTATATAAATATTCGATTTAAATTTAAATTAGAATCTTCTGTCTATGATCTTCAATACCGTTATGTAATTTTTCAAAAGTGATTTAAGCTTAAAAAAAATTCATGTTTAATGAGCATAATGCTGTGTTTTAAGTAAGGTTGCATGTCTGATAAGTTGGTGGATATTTTTAAGACGTTTTGCAATACAGATGAGAAACATACATAATGCAAAACTACTATTTTCCCGCATGTCAGTTTACAACGTAATTCTTTCCTTATGTTTACAAAAAGTTAATCACGAATAATTCTCTAACGTTTATTGTGTGTACAATTATAAAAATTTAAATAACGCGGTATGGTCGATGGAAAGATAGACTAATAACTACGTTTCTATTGTAATTGGTAGGATAGAGGTAGAAAAATTTTAATACGGTTTTAATAGTTAAATAAGAACTTTAATTATACTGTTTGAATTATGTAATTGTAAATTTACATTAACATTAGATAAAATACAACACGAAGAAATATCGCACTTTTTGTATTAAACGTAAAAGTATTGAGTTTCGTATTTTATAAGTAAAGGTTATTAGTTTTTATGTGTGATCAGTTGTGCAACGTCTGGCTGTCAGTTATAAATAATAATACGCGGATACGCGGAAATTATCTATTAGACTCCTTTTTTATGCCATTGAATATAATACTTTGCTATTACCGTTAACTTGTTTTACGCAACTATCTCATGATTTATTTCTGCGTGATATAAAAAGCAAAATCACATAATACATTCAAGCTATAAATTTATGTTAAGATTGTATTTATACATATGTTGTATTTATACATATATAAATTTTCAAAAATTATTTTAATAATATCTCTCAATCATGTGAATTTTCTTTACGGATCTCCTTTTACTTCATTCATACTTCTAGAATAAAAATTATAAATTCTTACATATATTTATTTATACATGTTTACAGAAATATTTATAATAAAATAGCTTTAAATCTTTTATTTCGATTTATAATTCGATTTATACTTCGATTTATATATAATTGTATTATTAATATCGGACCAATATTATATCACAGATTTTATCTTATCTGAAATCTATATATATCGCAGTTATTGTATTTAAATTTTAATTTTGTGGATGATTGTGGATCTAGGGAACATTTGGATGATACATTAGGATTAATAAAGCTTAACTCTTTACCGGGACAAGTAAATTTTGTAAAATACATTCCAGGGGGCGTAAGTTTACTAAAGAAACTACAGCTCGTACAGATCGGTGCATCGAGTTTTTACGATTAACGAATGAAAAGAGTGGGGATCATAGCAGGGGACAGTTTCAAAAGCGGGGTGTAACTATCAGGCGGGCAATAAAATTTTTAACGCTTTCGTGTCCAATAAGCGTAACGTCCATCGAGTTTTACATTGGGCGGAGCCACGCGGCCATTATGCAGTAACAGTTCGAAGTGGTGCAGCGATTGGCTCGCCCGTGCCATCATGGCTGCCGTCTATCCAGTTCTTCCCCTTCCAGACCGTCGCGACATGCGCTTCCATCTCTCCGATGATTCTAGCCATCCTTCTTTCTTCGTTCGAAAACATTCGATAGGAATGGATGCGCGTACAGGTTGGGTTTAGCTTTGCAATCCAGGTGTTGCACTATGATTTTGACGGAAATTTATATATACATTGAATCTTTTATTCATATGTGCCAAAATATTTGTTATGCATGTACAGGGTGTCTCAGAACACCCTTTACACCGCTCGTGAGGAGATAGAACGGATTGAGATGAACAAAAAAATCCCATATCATTTTGCGAAATTCGTAATAATAATCCAGATATTAAGTGTTAAAAACGGATAAAGGATAGCGCGTTGAGATAGTATGACAGTCAATGCTTGATACATTGGACTATGCAATAGCTCAGATAGTTTGAGGGTTTGTCTTTGCGCGCTCTCATTCATTTGTCTTTAATACCTTAATTATTGTTGCGAATTTCGCAAAACGATATGGGACTTTTTCGTTCATCTCAATCAATTCTACTTCCTCATAAACGGGTATTCTGAAACGCTCTGTATGTACATTAAAAATTACAATGAATTTCATCCAATAATAATAATTGAATTAATTCTAGAATATTATTTTTAAAATATTAATTTTTTTGCATATAATTTTCATGCCATTGTATAAATTGTAATAATATTATAAATTATTTACATAATATCTATTAATATTAATTATTAAAAATTGTTATAGTAATTTTAATCAATTATTTGAATAAATTCTTCAATGTAACTGTTAATATATTATTTAAAAAACAAGCTTATTATATTAAAAATTTTAGCATATACATATCAATCTTACAATTGCACTATCATGCGCTTCAAATCGATAATACATATACATATACAGTGCTCTGCTTTATCGACAGAACTGCTATTTCCCGCCTTCTGACGTCACATACTATTCTACATAAAGAACTCAACTGTAACATACTAGCTTATTATGCCTTCATAAAGTTCATATACAAATTCTTTGACACATGTATGCGCAATATATATTTGTATTGATTTTCCAAGCTTATAACGTTAGTATCGCCTTTAAATGCATAATTTCATTGCAGAAACGTTATCTCTACAATTTTACTACTTGCCTTGACATACAACGAGATAATGACATACTAATAAAAAGGGTGCATCAATCAAAATGATGTTGCTCATTACACATGGCTCGCCAAAATACCAACGAGTTGTAAATTATATTTTACGTTTTCATAAATATGCGAATGAAACTAAAATCCATTTGCATACCAATTTGAAGTATGACTTTTTTAATTTAGCAAAAAAATATTATTATTATTAAATATTACCATGGCTAAATGTCGTATTTCCGACATTATGATTTGAAAACTTTCAAATCATAATCGAAAATGCAGTATATGTACGTCGTACTTATACACACATACAGAACCAAGGTGCAGAATAGATGGCTCCGGAATAGATGGCTAAGGTGATAAGGAAACGCGCGGCAAGTCAATTTTACTAAAATGCACTCAGCGTCTGCATACAGACATGCACTCAAGAGGGTTGGCTCGCAATAGCGCGGGTGCCGGTTACATGCGGATCCGCATCAACCGCACGCTGAAATTTTCGTAAGCGCACGCGCACACACGCGCGCGCGGCACGTAGGTGTGGATGGAATTATGTACGGATACAGATATACACGGAGTAACGCCGCCGCGGAGAAGGTTATACACGTGGGTTTTGTCGTGGAGCCATAACTAGAGATACGATGGAGTACATAGGATGCAAACCCATAAACCCCCCACTTTATCCCGGCTCGTCCTCTCGCTTCTGGATCTTCAGACGGCGTTACCTTTACTTAGGGGCCGAAACAGCCGCACCACCTACGACGGTAGCGAGCACCTTTGGCGGCGACGAAAGTGACGAGGGTAGCGAGCGCGATGACGACGGCGACGACGACAGCGCCAGCGAGAAATCGAGCTCGCGCGTTTCCCCATGCCCTCCCGATTATGTCGTCTGCTACGCAGTCAGACAGACGTCCGATCCGACGTCGTTTGTCGCGCCTAACTTTCGGTGGAGTGACCACCGAAAAGTCGCGATCGCACGATACAGACGTTTCCGTGCAAATGTGTCGCGTGAATCAGGTCGTGGCTCCGTTGAAATTGTGACTCCCGCGGGGGCGGAGGGGAGGGGGG
>VBVQ01000033.1:25305-64827 GCA_011636635.1 Tetramorium simillimum | reverse complement strand
GGGGGGGGGGGGGCAAGTAGTTAGATCAGGTCGCGTCTGTCGCCTCGTGAACGTTACGAGTACCAATTACGCGACGATCGCGCGGAGCGTCGCGTCGAAGGACGCGTCAACTGCCGAAGAGCGGTAATCGGCACGTGACTCGGCCCCGTCACACGTATCGCGAATACGCGCCTGCCGCGCTCGGTATTCTCCGTGTATGTGCATACGAGGACAGGGAGGAAGTGGAGGAACTCTCCGCAGGAACTAACTGTGAACAGTTGGAGCCGCGACACACGACCGGCCCGATCGGGGGTTTTACCAAATCTCGGCCGAACTTCGCGTCGGGATTCGCGGCGCACTTCGCGGCGATCGGAGAAGCGAGCGTTTCCGTTTTTCTCGCACGCGATTAGAAGCCTCGTCTCGTCGTTTCGTGCATGAGTGAGTGAATGAACGTCGTTCGGTAACGCGCATGCGTAAAAAAAGCATTATGGAATCCGCGGCTCTCTCTCACCCCCTCTCTCCCCCTGGAACCGGAGGAACATGCGTGTACCGTGACCACGTGATCTACTTGAATTCGGCGATTCTACTACGATTCTGTACTACGTCATCGCAGGTTAGTTTCCTAGATCTTTTTTCTAACATTTTACAACCCCTCCCCCCCCCTCCGTTGCATCGCTATTGATTACTCCCGGCCAAAGTACCCACACCTTCGCGCCGACATTACCACGCGCAGCTCCGACGGCTCGCGGTGTGCGTTTTACACGCACTTTCATAGATACACTTATACGTAGCTACACACAGCTGGGGAACACGATGATGGTTAAGATGAACGCCTAACGATGGCGCGCGATATCCTAGAATAATGGGTGGCTTTATCAACGCGAGAGTGTCAATATTTTATGCAAATCGTATTGTGTGCTTTCTCCTATTAAACGTTTGCCGAATGTGCACATTCGTGCTGTCGTGCAAGTATCGCTCCTATATCTGAAATTGATATAGGCTCGATTGGATAATAAATAAACATTTCAGGAATATTTTATTCAAGAGAATCCAATAGAACAGAATATAAGATTAGAGAAACGTAAATCACAAATCGCTGATATCTCTTTACATGAAATTCTAACTTTAGTTTCTTCTTATCGAGAAATTAAAGACTAACGCATAAGTCGTATATATTTTAAGCGTAAAGTAAGGATATAATTTGTAAAAATTTTTCACTGATTTATATGTACGATCAAAATATATAATATTTTATAATTGTTCTTATATCTTCAAAATAATTTGATTTCTTTAGCTTTACTTTTTTTATTATTCTTATTCTTCTTATTATTTTTGTTCTTTTTATTTAGTTTTATAATAGTTTTTTTTATTATTAGACTAATAAATAAATTTAATAAATAGAAATAAATTAAGAAAGAAATTACATCTATATTACATTGACTACAATTGCCGTCGCATCGGGAGAAATCTAATACCTGACTATTTCACTTTACAGTCACAAAATTGCCATAATGGGCATAATGTTTAACAGACTTTATTGTACATAGAAAATAACGTGTATGATATCTCGCGCAAAATATGCCCATAGTCGCTTCTTTCTTATGGGATACGTCTTAGACGAGCCCAGTGGGAAACATGCGAAACATGGATTTTATATACTTCTCTGTACCAGCCGTGGTACTAGCGCTATTACATTTTATAGTTCCACATCCTTACTAAATGATTTATCATTGTCCGCGCGCACAGATAATTACGGTTTCCCGCTGATCGCTTGATTTACTACAATTGTACAATTAAGCGCCATGTCCCGTAAGATTTACGCTCGAGGCGGTCATATATAGCACACACGTACACTCTACATATGACATCTCGATGCGAATGATACTTAGGGGTATATCAGTTTTTGTTTTTCGTGTGAGAACGGGAGGCATAAGCCATCTTCCATTTTATGCCATGAAATACTTTCCTTCGCCATTTATTTCGCTTTTTCGAGACTTTTCAGTCGATTTTCTGTCCTGTTATACGTTGAAGAGACAAAGCCAGTATTAATATTGATTATATGTATCTAGAGTTTACGAATTGAAACGAAATCTGTTATTTTTTCTATTCTTTTTAACATATCATTGACGGATTACGTGTATAATACTAAACTTTTCATTTTAGCCTAAAATATCCTTATGAATTTTTGACTATGTACATTTTTATATATAAATACATAATACAGAATATTTTTAAATAATTATTTCACAAGTAACTCTATTATTGAATTGTTGTATTACATACATATACCTAATATAATATTAATTTTCGGTTTTGTTACTTCAGTTGATTTTTTTTATTCCTTGCGCTTTCAGGATAAAACTGGAATAATAAATTAGTTTTTTTTATAAGAAATTGCATGTCTGATAAGATCTAACATGCGAGCGCGGTGTCGTGACTGGAAGAAATAGCAGATCGCACAGGAAGTTAAGATAATCGAGATGCAAACCCCCGGCGTAGTTGAAATTATAAATCACCCCTTCCTTCCTCGACATACCCGAGTGCCGTGGCGGCCCACGGAAACGGTATTAACTGTGTAGCGAGCCAACTTTTGATAGCCGGACGATTTTAGCCGGTACAATGTCTTCCGTGCATAATCCACCGAAAACCTTCTCGCCGACGTGCATGAAATATTTTGTCGGGCATGAATAAACTGAGCCGCAGCGTTGCCGCAGTAGCCGGTGCAGTCGCTGCAACATTTTCGCATGTCGGTCCGCTGCCCTCTGTCCCCTGTCCTGTTCTTCGCGCGCATATGTCTGCCCACACACATAGCTCACCTCTTTTCGACCCACTGTCGCGCGTTCGCACGCGTCGCCATTGGTCTCCTAGTATACGAGCACGGCCGTGCATGCGCTCGTCTTTTATTGCGGCTGCGGTCCTCGCCCGCGCTATGAAATTTACTCGCACACCGTCGCACCGTCGCCGTCGCACCGGCTGGATGTGTAACATTGTCGCTGTTACAACTATATCTGCGCGATAAGGGAGTTATGTGCCGGCGTAAGGTCCGCCACCCTGTTGATTATTTCTCAAGCCTTAAATAAATACGTGCACCCGACATATTCGTGTTATTTCATAGATCTTGGGAAAATGCAATTCTACTTTAATCTAATACTTACGTACGGTGTCCTGCACACGTTTTCGCTTCTATTTATTTTATCTTGAAGAACAATGTTTACTCTTATTAAATATCAATGTGAAACATTATTTGGAATATTGTTGAAAGTAATGAATTTAGGATATTCTTTAATAAAGAATGAAGCTACATAATTTTATAAGTTACTAATAAAAATTAATACACACAAAAAATAATTTTTTCTTAAATTAATTAGATTTGTTAATAAATTAATTATCGTAAAAAATTTCATATATTTATATATAATTCATTTGTCTGTTGCATTGATTTCGATGGTGATTGACTTTATTAGGAATTGTTTGTCGATTAGATAAGAAGTAATCAACCAAGAAGGGTAAAGGAACCTTTCCGAAAATATGGCTATGTAATTATCAAAAAACGATACGTACGTTTATTCGCGAGAAAGATCCAATCTGTCGTAATGGCCGTACATACAGACGCTCCCGACAGAGATTTCCTCACCCAATTATTTACATCGAAGAGTACACCCGAGTAGTTCCAACGTCGTTTGCACCGGAGATTGAGTAAACTTCTATTTATCTGCCTATACGTGTGTGATTCATCCCCATTGCTCTTCTTTCGCCTCTTCTAGACCAATCGCTTTTACTCGTATCCGAAATCTTCCCAAATTTTTTCTACACTTATTATATAATGCAACTAAAGCATTTATTTCCAGACTGAAAAATATAGGAAAAGTCATTGATCAAAAAATACAATTTTGAGTACGTGATTAATTGATAAATTATAAGAGTCTACTGCTAATAAGTTAATAATTATCTTTAGCAATAAATATTACAAATTGATCAGTTATTATAAATATCAAGATATTGAAGAACGAGGGAATACATCTTTCGCTTAATATTTCATGTTTTATTCCGGCAATTTAATTAATTGAACAATAGGTGAGAAGAGACGTAACAGCTAAAAATAGAATATTACGGCGTAACTCTGATTAGATTCCTGAGTATGTTGCTTCTCATTTCTTTCTTGCGTCATGTTTTATCGATTTTGTCCACAGTGTTGGATCAATTTCTTGATTACCATTGCTTGAATAGAGCTTCATTTCATTAGCAAATGGACACTCTGCAGATATCTTTTCCCATTTCATTCCTGAAATTATAACAGAGAAATTATGACAATTATAAATCGTTTATTTATAAATGAGACAATTAGGTCACTTAATAAAATTTATGTATCTGTAATGTTTATGTTATGTAGAATGTAAAAAAAATTTGCATTTGAAATGGACGTAACTTGAATCGGTCTTATAATGATCTCAGCGGATCAGGCTTTCTGTCACATGTCTTCCATATGTTTTCGCGTTTCCTGCGCGCGCGTTCGTGAAACTCGCTTGTAACATGGCGCGTTTGTAACATGAACGTGTATACCGTTCGATCGAAAAAGAATTCACGCTAAAATATTATCTCGAAATTTCATACCAATTGAAACATACAGCCGTCTAATATGCAATTCGGTACGTCCTACTTTGGAAATTATTTAGAACCCTTTTTATTACAAAACAAACACGATAATCTCCGTAAGAGTTGGTTTAAATACACGTTGCATTCTTGCTGGAATTATTCCGATATGGGAGTCTCTTGAGGGATATTAATAGGCAAATTAAACTTGCCGCAATGCGCGGATCGAAAATCCACCGGCACTACTTAATTAGCCGGCTAGGTCGCCGCATAACCCGTTGCACACCTCGAAACCCGCATTACGATATCGTAAAGAGGATTCTTTACGCTCATACACGCGGACGATCGTACTGGTAGTCGCAATGTCCGATTTTATGTTTCTGCGCGGACGCTTTGTTCAACTGGTTACCATCGTCCCCATCTTTACACCCCCTATTATGAATGTCCAGCTTGTAGCAAAGTTATAAATGTGTGCCGATCTAACATGCTGACTGTATTGCTGCCACACGCTTATCTGATGAAATTTATCGTCCTGTCGAGACGCGAATGTTAATTATTAAGTGAACTGAACGAAAAGGTGCACAAGTTTTTAACAAGATATAAAAAGTTACAACAAAGTTATCGTTGATTACTCAGAGGAATTATGAACTCCAGTAATGTCAAGCCTTTCTCTTCCGCTGCCGGTGAGCTTATTACCGCCGTTATCTTACGTTCTAGTTATCGAATAAAAGGGACAAATTTCAAGACTAAGCACCTCTTAACTTTTCTCATCAGGAACGGGTCTTGCTCGCGAAATTTTATTTGTCTCCGCCGTAAGACTAAAGCGTATTACATTGTTGACGTGAAGATTGGCAACGTAAAAGCGCAAGTCGTCGGATGAACAAAGAAGATCAGAAGAAGGAATGTCGCTGCCGAGTTTCCGAGAGAAACGTCGGCGCGGCTACGCTGTGCGCGCATCTCCGTGCGCTGGTATTTATATACCAGAAACCATGTACCTCTAGGATTTAGGTATGGATATATACAACCATGCGTCTATCTCGATGGCGACGCTGCAGTCTTATTAGACTGAAGTCGCGGGAACGAGCCGAAGAAACTTGGAATGAAGGGATATTCCAGGGACATGAAAACTTGAAGGTTGTGAAAATGTAGGAATATCCATGAACGGAGGGATGCAGGGAGCGGGAAATGAGAAGTCAGATAGAATTGAGGGAAGGAAGAAACGCATATCCAAGGTGAAAGATAGCAGAAATTTCTCTTCGCTCAAGTTTGTGCGTCTCCTTCGAATGTCACAAAAAAAAGAGAACATCCGAATAGCGTTGATGTAAAAAAACATATTTTTCGCAAACTTTACAAAGAGTCGTAATGTAACAGAATGTAATTTAATTAACATTAACGCTGCGAACGATGTTGATTTATTTAATAAACTCAAGAGATGGAAAAATTACACCAATTTAGTGAATATATCAATTTTACACGTGACGCGCGCGATACCCGTGCATGATATCTATCGTCTCGCTGAAATGTGTGATAGAAGTGAGCTTTGCACCACGGGCAGACCTGCCGTCTAGACTCTGATCAACGCGCGGACTGTAAAACCTCGTAGGCACGTGATCTCCTATCGAAATAGCTTCTCCCGTACGCGCATACATATGTATTACACGGTGGTACCAGGAGAGAAAAGGCAATGGCGTAATATATTTAACAATGTCTCACGATATGAGACGTTTTTACGGAAAGTCGTTGGAATAGGAATTGCTCTTTGGCTCCGGCAAAAGACGGTGGTGAACACATTCGCAGTTGCACATTTCTCTCTCTCTCTCCCTCCCTCCCTCTCTTTCTCTTTCTTCTGTCTTTTTCTTTTTCTTTCAATATATACAATGTATATGTATATATACACACAGGGCTCTCTTTACGTCTGGCGGCCATAGTTGGTGCATCGGGGACGCGAAATTTTATAACCACCTCGAAATTCCGGTCATTTGCTGAATCCGCCAATGTCACGCGCGATGTTCCCTCGCTTTAATCTCATTTATAACGAAAAGTCGAAAGGGTCGGTTGGTCCGGTGGATTTTTTTGATTTTTGTCGGACGATTCGGCTCGTACGCGTATAAAACGTGGACGCCGCGCCGGTTTATATCGCGTCAGTTGATTAAACTTCGTCCACACAAAGTTTCAGCAAGTATGTGGAAGTTGTATCCGACGTTGCTGCGAAAGCTATATGCAGTTTGTGACGTCGTTGCGACGGAAGGTGGTAGCGAAATAACGCGGGAGAAATTTGTTATGTGGAAAGTTTCATTCTGTTTTACATATTCTTTGAAGCTAATGAAAAATAACAATCGCGGAATACGACAATGTGAAAACATTACGATTTTACAATCAATGATGGAAATATATTATTTGTATCTTAAATAGTATTTTTGGAATCTGCGAAATTTGTACGTTTTTCTAACATTTAATTACTTGGATCATTATTCTCCGCTCGTTATGTTTACTATTTTATTCGCGATTGATCTTTTCGCTGAAGAAAATTATGAAAAGTGCTTGGAATTAAATTCAGAAGACGTGAAAGCAAATTACTTGACTATATTTCGTTACTGGACGGCGAGCGATCATCACGCAAACAGTGTTTGTTAGAATGTATAAGAAAGAGAGAGAGCGCCCAACGAGGTGCAGGAAGAGAAATGTAGAGAGATGAAGGAAGATGAGAGGGAAACGGGAAGAGAGAGAGGATCGGACCTATTCCGGGAAGGTTGAGTTAGGTTGCAATGGTGGTTGGCTAGGGCGGTTGCCACGGCTGATGGAGGGAGTGAAGTGGTATGGCGCGGTAAGGGACAGGATGAAAGGCCGACGGGGTGGGTGGAGAAGGGAACGAGGTTGATTCTCAAGCGAGGTCACGTATCTCGAAGCCAATCTAATACACTCGCCGAAGGAAAAGAGCCGGGGTCTGGTCGAACGTTCGCCTTCGGATTGGACAATCGCGCCGTACTTCGCGATCGCATGGGATCCTGAGAGATCCACGGGATGCTGCCTGGGTTGCCCCTGGCACGACGAGAGGAGCGCGATTTTGTAGTTCGTTACCCTCCGGTTATGATACGTCATGCGGAATGCAGAGCGGCGGAAATTTTACAGGGCTAAAGGCAAAGTTAATTAGCAGTGAAGCTCGGGGCTTGTTGTTTCTACGTTACGCGCTACACGTACGTTTCACGTATTTTGTATTATATGTAGAATATTACGGACGTACGAGGAAAATATATTTAACGCTCGTGAATATTTTTGCATTCGTGGAGCTTGCTTAATAATTTGTAGGAACTCGAATAAACACGACCAGGTCCGGTTTCACTAACTTGAGAGCTTTCTCAATTCGAGATGTTAGTCTAAATTGCACCGAAAAATCGATCGCGATAGCCCGATGCCCAATAGAAACTCTGGCTTCGAAGGTACACGCTCGACCTCGCAAACCGCGAGAAACTGACGAGATCGAGGGGCTTCGCAATTTCGTGGACCGTTGACCTCTAATGATAGCCATCATAAAACCGGCCCGAGAGAACTTGCGTAACAGACAAGGTGCGAGAAAATATATCTGTTGTGACACCGTGCGTACTGAACGGTTTTTCCATTCTATTTCAATTTTCTCCGATTTCTTCTTTATTATCAAACTAACCAGCACGCTGTGGTCTTAAATTTCTATCGTGCGTGCGTATGACTAGCCTTCGCAGAGAAGTGAAAAATGTAAGAACTTATATGTTTACGGGCGTCACCGTGCACGTTACACCGATGCTGTCTGTACTTTTTTATGTTTGTTATTTTGTAGGTATACTTCATTTCTATAATTTTAGGTATAAAACAAATAAGAGTTTACGTAATTTTAGAATATATATATTATTAACAGAATTGTTCGTTATTGGGTCATACATAATTTTTTTGAACATGTATCAAATAAAATATGGAAAATTTTAATAATAGATTCTTTAATATGATATTGTCAAATAAAATTCCGAAATATGCATTTCACTGAGACACACCATTGCATATTTTTTAAATTTATATTGTTTTCTTTAATATGGTTAAATTCTATTTTAAAAATCACGCTATTTTTAAAGACATTTTCTGAAATTTTATTATAAAACCATATATTTATTTAAGCACCGAAAATGCCACGAACAAAGAGTAAAATGTATTTAATAGCACCCCTGAATAATTTTTTCCGTAACAAATCAAAATTAATCGAAGAGAATTCTGGATTAATTTTCTGGGATTTCTATATTTCGCTTTAACTGTAAGAGATAAATATTTAGAGTTGTTATTGCATGAATATTTAGTTCTTATGTTGGAAGTATTATAAATTCCTGCGATGCTGAGATGAGATGCATCGCATTTCTTCCTCCTCATCCCCATCGCACTAGGTGTTCGCGCAAGCCGAGGCAACGGTTGCACGCGTGCGCGTATTGGTCCACGCTCGGTCCAGGAAAAATGCGCAAAAGTACGACGCTGCGCGACCAGAGGCTGACGACGACGCGGAATTCACTTAGCGCGGTCGGCGGCGGACGTTGGTTACACGCGGCAATATTTTCAGCGCAGAATCCAGTCGCATTCTCGTATTTTCCTAGACAAAATGTTGCCGCGCCGCGGAGAGTGAAGTTAATTGGATTTACATCACACGTAAGCGCACCGGACGGAATATAAAATATACGATCCCGTGACGTAATTGACCATTTTAGAAGGAAATACTTACGATGCGACTTTACGTTGTTATCGCATGTGACGTTGTCATAATTCAGTATGCCGTCGGCTACATTTTGTATCACCGAGAGAGGGAGAGATTCCTATAAACTGTACTTCTTCTTCATTTACCTATCTCTTCTCCACGAGCAAAATTATACGCGTCACGCACGAAAAAAATGACGCTGAATTTATGCGCTATAAGAGAGATCGATTCTAGGTAGGGTACAAGTATCGAAAAACGATAAAGTTATTCGTTAAAAAAAAATAGTAGACGTAATACGGGACAAATAACAAACCCTATCGTAAATGTCCAACAAGAAAAATGGTCGCAGCATCGGGATCGGGAAAATATCGATTGAACATATAAGAATAGAATTTTTCTGCAAACAATTTTGTTTATAGAAAATAATAAAGATTTTTTAATATCTTTATCATGTTTAAAATATTAGCTTTTCTAAGCAGATATCGAATTATATCTGCCTTTATTTATGTTACTCTAAAATTAATTGAAAATATTGAAATGTTTCATTAAAGAATTTAGCGAGATATGTTTAACGAAAATATAAGTTTTCTTTTTGTTATGTATAGTTACTTCAAATATATTTATTTGAAAAGCTAAAAAAATATTACCGGATAAAGAGATAAAACAAAATTTAAAGAAAAGTTATGCTTTCTCTCTTAGTTTAATATTTTAATAATAATGTTATTTAATGTAGTTTTATGATACGCTATAAATTTTTTAAAACGCGGTTAAGAAGGCTTTGAATTTTAATAAAAAATCCGGAATGATAAGTCCAGACAATCCAGGACGCTGCATTTTGAGATTATCTTGAAACCCGCCGCCATGATATCCGTCTTCTGTGTTATTTCGGTGGAAAACCGTGCGCGCGTCGCAAGGCAGGTCGATAAAATGGACAAGCCTTTCGTGTATCTTCCCTTACCCTAAACTTGCGTGTGCATTTTGTTGTTCGTAGCTATACATACATATATTGATGTAAGCAATACTAGAAAAGAAGCTAGAAGGCTGCAAGGTGATGGCGAACAGCCGCAAATGTTTCTGCGATAGTCTGCACAACGATATCGGTGAATTATAAATTTGTGGAAACGCGAAATTCTGAAAGCTTTAAAATATTTATTGCCTGACATGCTGTTGAAAGGTAGAAGTGAATTTTTTACACGCGATATGTGTGATACACCGCACCCGACCCGACCGGCTTCACAAATGTGAAAACATTTTTGACAACGTTATTGAAGTCTGTTACGTATTAATGTCAATTTATGACGAATTTTCTCGTTTTTAATAATACTAAAACAACAATTCTCCCCTTCACTTTTAACAATAAATAGATATAATCTTATGAAGAAGACAAATTAATTATTTTAATTAAAAAAAAAATATATGCTTTGAAAGAGCAAATCTTATTACTCAACACTTTTTTGAGACGTCAATATTTTGCGAAATTAGTTTAACATGTAATCTGAGAACATATGTTGAAACGGAATTATTATTAAGAAGACATACACAAAGATCGGTATTCGAAGATTTTCTAGATTATCTGGCGCCGTTTGCCAATTCCCGCTGCTTTCTGCTTCATTGGCCCGTCGCTTCGGATCGTTGCAGATTAACTCTGTCGTAGAGTTTACGATCATGCTCTCTCGTAACTGATACATTTTTCGAAAGTATTGTCACGACTTATTCTATTAATTGTACTTACATGTAAAATATTAGACATATTAGAAACATACATTTAAAGTTTTTATTATAAAAATAATATCGTAAAACTGTGATATAAAAAAAAGTTTTAAAAGTTTGAAATTTGTATTAAAAAAAGAAAGAAATATCTATTTATGTCTTTCATGTATGTATGTGTGTAATTATATGATATTTTTTATAAATATTCATACGTAAATAAAAAGCTAAATAATGTATTTCAATAAAATATAATAATTAAAAATATGTTTAATATCGAAAATACGAATCGCAAGTTAAGTTTTTTTTTTATATAGAGCCTTCGATAAAAGTCGTGAAATAATTTTGCAGTATGTAATCGTATTATTTCGTAATTTATAATATAGAAAATTATATGATAAAAAAATATTTGCCAATATTTTCATACTATTGCGCACACTTGTGTCTTTAAGAATTGTTTCTATCGCGTTCTTAATCTTTGCGTCCTCGATGACTAACGGTTAAGAAAATCTATTCCTGGAAACATTGCACAGACATTCCACAAGCATTGCATGGTCAAACCTATTCCGTTCGACAACGAAACTTTTCGCAGGAGTCGTAAGAGTTCTTCTGCACCATGAAACTTTTAAGATCCACGCCAGCGACATTTTGGTTTCCTCTGCGCGCGCTGTGCAAAACTTGTAAAGCTTAAAAGCACTTTCGACTTTATATCCATGCGCATATCAAAGGGATGTTCGTGAGTGCGGAAGAAGGGATGAGGATAAATTCTAAATGCTCCAGGCACCGAGATGAACAGAAAACGGATTAAACTTGTTTGAAATTAAATTACGAAACGAAATTAGATAAGGAATAAGTCTTATATATAAAGACGATAAAGAAGATGAAGACAATATACAAATATTTTTACTATAAAAATTTAATTCATACTCGTTAAATTACAAGATTATGTAAAACTGAAATGAGAAGGCAACAATTTGAATTTTAAAATAACAAACGAAGATGTAAAGAAAGAAAGCAATCAGAGAATTCAGATTTCAGCGAAAGCAAATGAGTTAAAGTAATTCAGTGTTTTCAATTGAGAAAGTTTTACGTCACAGTGTTAATATAAGTTTCCAACTAATTTCGGGCTTTAACCCTTTTTATCGTAAAATTTGTAATAACCACGAAGACAGATGGAGCGAACACGCTGATAAAGGGATAGCAAACTTTTCGCTAAGTTTGTGTAAGAGCCCGTCTACTCATGATGGAACTTTCCAGATCGCGACTAGCGACATTTAGGTCTCTCTCTCTCTCTCTCTCTCTCTTGGATCTTGTAAAGCTTAAAAGCACTTTAAGATTTATGCTTAGGCGCCTATCAACGGTGCCCTGCAGCTCCGAAGGGAAAACGATTATCAATCGAGAAAAGTCTTAAATTTGTAAAAGGTTAACGTTTGTCGAAGTTCGGTGGTAATAAAATACATTTCTACATTTTTACGATAATGTAAATATGTAACTGATTGTGAGAAGTCTTGCTGCAGAACGGACAGGGACGATTTTCAACTGGAGTAATCATTTGACATTCCTGAACATCTCTTAAAAGAACCCGCTGCGCGTGTTTACGTATAAATAACGCGATTTAATTTATTAAACAGATGCAGAGAGATGATTCCAGGCAAGTGTCTCGTATGCGGACTGGGAAGTCGCGCGGTGATATGCGGATAGGCAATTTTACAAAAATAATTTATAAGAAACTTAGAGTGGTCTAGAAGATTATGGTATGTTATAGTCGCTTATTATAGCCGGCAGGTGAATCCGGATACCCGGACGTAATGTACGTGCCGTCGTATATATCGGTATCTTCTATCGTCGCAAATTATAGCCAGAAGGCAAACGCTACGGCTGAAGTTACCAAGTTTCGAACTAATTTCGCACTCACATGAATCGTCCGTAATCACTACCGGCAGGAATTGGACGTGCCGACATTGAGAAAGGCAGCACGGAGGAAAGGGCTGCGCCTCATGGGAGTTGATTGGATACGATAGGTTGCAAGTTCGGTAAGATAGCCGGTAGGGGAAGTAGTATCAAAGTAGCAAACTTGATCCATTAACAGCACGAGGTACCGCCCTCTTTATCTCTAACGTCGATCGGTTAACAAATAAGCCGACCGTTCATTTCTTACAAGGTTCGTTTCTTACAAGGTTGTTCGCGTAATTAGCCGCAAATTCGTTCCGGGCTACGGCGTAACCGCGGATATATTAAGTGGTTGTATATTAAGTGCTAATGTTCCCTCGCGATTGAAATTTCAGTGCAATTTTATACATCTTTCTTTCTTTTTTTTAGAATTTATTTCGGAAAAATACTTAGAAACTTTGGATTACATTTTATATGTATAATATATAAATATTTATAGCGAGATAATTATGATTCTAGCAATATAAAGATTTTCGCAATATAAAAGATCAAAATAAATGACTAGCTCTCTATATTATTCAAGTTTACATTCGTAATTCTCTTATTCGGAGAAAAGTTGTTAAAGCATATGTTACATTGTGCCGTAGAAAATTATATTGTTTTATATTTGCATTATGCGATTCTATGTCTCGAGATAAAAATCGTGTAAAATAAAGATGTAAAAAATATTTTAAATATTTTTTATTCAAAAAGGATCCTTTACAATTAATATACAACTAAAAAAAATATAGAAAGATTGAAATTAGGAGCAAAGTGAAGAATTGATTGTAAAGGATTTTATTTAAAATGTAAAACATTTAAAATATCTTTCTGACACGTTCTTTATTTTATGACTTTCGTCTCAGAATTTATAGCCCGCACTATATATATTACATCAATGTAGCAATAATTAATCGTGTTATAGCGCGAAGCGAAATTAATACTCATCTGTAAAGGCATGCAAAGAAATTTTATTCTCTTTCGTTATCGACATAAAATAATTTTAATTTTTTCATTTTTTTGCGGAATGTTCCAAGGAATGCTACTTTCTCGGCAAAGTTGTTATACGCGCAATTTAAAAGAAAAAACAATTTTCTACATCAAGAATTATTTATATGTTCCGTGGTTCGATACAATATTATCTCTAGTAATTTCATATATCTTAGAAAAAGAAGCGTTCTTCGCGTGTTTTCTATTATACTGCGATATTTTTCATCCCATCTTGAATTTTTTCTTTTCTCTTTTTGCGAGTTGACTTTGATCAATAGCGAGATAGCCGGAGTCGGGCAAAATTTTAGTATCCATCTTGCGCTCGGTACTTTTTCTTCAGGCTATGTATAAAGAGATATAATGTCGTAATATCGCTTTCGTGCTTGTATTCTCGTTGTAGGGAATTATCGATCAACGTCAAATTGTACTCTCGCGTATCATGATTCATTCGGGGCGGAGTGCGGGCGAGAGTAGCTAGATTTCGAAATTGCGTGAGGGTTGAGAGAGCGGATCGTATCGACAAAGGAGGCCATCAATGCAAATGAAGATATTACCACCCGTAACCGTTCTCCACCTGCCAGTATTCGATCTCTATACCCTCTTTCTGAAGTAGCCCCGCCGAAGGTTCGGCATCTTGGAGGCAGTCGCGCCAAGTTTCTACTTTATGAAGGGCAACAATTTATATTCGCGCGTAAATGCAATTTGAGTACACGTAAATCATTGAAAAAGATGCTTTTAGTATCTTGTAGGAAAAAAAATACGATATTGCGGAACTGAAAACTGAAAAAATTTGATTGTGACATAAGATACCGACTGGGAAGCAAAGACATTTTTTATTTTCTTTTTGTTTCTTTCTTTTTAAAATTTAATTATAATATCTCAGTTGTGTTTTCACTTCTTTCTATTGTACCCTTACATTATATTATAATTGGAATCACACAGCGTTTTTTGAAAAATTGAATTTTACGTATATTACGTATTTTTACGTATATTTACAGAAACATACTCTCGAAAACGGTTTAAATAAATGGTAGGAATTGAATAATTTATTTTTTAAAAGTATTTTTAAAAAACAACAAATTTACCTAAGAAACGTAGCAAAATATTTGCAACAATGTGCAAAAAATTGTCGATGTATACAATCCTAGAAATCCGAACTTATAAAAACTCTTTGTAGCCAGAATTTACAAAGAAACATAGTACATATTATTAAAAATTTTTAATATCACTGGTTTTGTTTAATTTTAATAAATTTTTTATAAAGTGAACCAATGTCCTCGGTACAGGCATTACACAGTGTCGAACGCAATGGAGAAACATCCAAAAATAAATCACGGACTGCTAACACCTTAATATCGCTCAAGTAACTCTCCCTCGGCTTCAATAAACATGCTAACTATCAAGGATTGGTGAACACGTGTGTTCTATGTTATGATAATTGATCACGCAACAAAGATGCCGCGCCATACTAAGGCCGTCGCTCTTTACTACTTCATTTTCAGATATATCTATGTAAATGCTATGCAAAGTATATACACAATCCGGAATAAACATGTTGAATCTAATCACTTTTATCTAATTAAAATTAACTTCAATTTTATTTAAATTTATTCAATTAAAAATTTGGAAAAACATCTCTGCTGGTATTAGAAAGGCAGATTTCATTTGAATAAAAGACCGTTATTAAAAATGATGCAGTAATTGTAGGACAATGCTGCAATAATCATACGTATTCGGAAAGTTAGGCAATCTATATTAAAATGATAAGCGATAAAGTTTCTGAAGTTTTAACAAAATATTTGTACCATCTTAATTTCAAATGGAAATTTGTTTTATGTAAAAATACGTAAGTAATTTACAAAATTTATATCTTTGCTACGAAACATATCTAGCTATTCAATCAACGATGCGTTACTTGTACGAATTTTAAACAGTCAATAAATTAAATCTTACAGGCTGAAAAATACCTTAGGAAATACTTGTCTTCTCTATCAAACTGCTGATCATCAAAGTCTTAACTTATTTAACGGTTCACTTTTGGTATACTTAAATCACTCTGGTACACTCCGATACAAGAACAGAGTTATCAGATTCGCCTGGATGAAAGCGGCTTAACGCGTCAGCGTGAAGCTACGCGATGCTGATTGTGCGAAACTCCTCTAATTAGCGATTTGCTGACGAGAAACTACGCGCGCGTATTAAGTTACGATGGTAACGTTACTGTCGACGGTCCGGAGGTGAGTGAGCAACAGAAGATATTTTGCATTCGTGTAATAACGGTGACCCTCGCGGACAGTCCTTAGGGCTCCCAGGCCGAGCCCAAGGGAGACCTACCCTTTTTTGCACTGTTGCACCATAAAGCTACACGCGGGGACAGGGTGGAACGCGGCTCCGAACGACCCGTTTTTCATCCTCGAATTTATAACGGTGTTGTTCCCATTCTGCGCCACCTTCCGCCATCTTCTCGCGTCTCTCTCTTTTGAGTTCAGAGTTATTGATGGTAGGAGAAAATTGCTCAAATCTGTGTGCCTTTCTTTCGCAAACAATCTCGATAAGAAATTGCATGAAAAAAGGTAACGGATATTGTTTTTAGCATTTATGGGAAACTTCCAGTCTTTTAAATGACTCACAACATTATAAATTATTTAATCAAACTAACTTACATAATATTACTAAATATGTATGAATACCGATGCTGCTTAAAATGTATTTTTATTCCCATTAAAAAACCATTTTTTTTACGCTTGTCCATGTTAAAATGTCTTATGATTGTGAATAATGAAAAAAAAAAAAAGATTAATGCGACATCATGTATATCTTTTAAACCTATTTGACTATTTTGAATCACAAAAACATAGAAGGAAGAAATGTGGGAAACATATTAGATAGATGACGCTTTTCGTGAAATTTTAGAAGAAGAATTGTAGCCACGTCACAAAAAATTGAATGAAAAAATTCAGGCAAACGGCTATACCGCTGAATAGGTGGCAAAAACTATATGGTATTTCGAAATCTTAAAAATTTCATGTGAGACTTTCAGGATTTAATATGTATAGCAGCTATATACTACATTTGAAAAATATAAATATATGTATATAAATATTTATGATATAATGAAATTAAAAACACGTAATGATAATTGCATCAGTGTGTATATTTTTAGTTTTATTATTGTATTATATTAAATTTCGATTTATTTCACAATTTTTAATGCATGAGTCAGATAAACGAAAAATATGTCTTAAATAAAGACTCGGAAATATTTTTTCGTAGCGTTATTTTTAGTAAATAATTGCATTTTAATATATGTTAAAAAGAAACTAAAAGTCTCACTCATCATTTTTTTTAATTAACACTTTGTTGGAGATTAGAATGAAAAAGAGATAAAGTTCTCATGGGAATATCCTTTTCATTTCTGAGCGGCTATTTTTATAATCGCGGCAGATTAAAATCTGAAAAATAATATTCTCGAAAATGGAAATACTACATGGTAGTATGATCTTCGTGTGTGGCCGGTCTCTCCTTTTTTCGATAAAGTAGATGCGCGGTTGGCAATGTCGGCGTGGATTAACATACTCGGTTTCCAGTTCGGTGTTCGGCATAAGCCCCCGGGATGCCTGTATTGGGCATCGTTCATTAAAGTAATGGGCATGATCTTCGTAACTTTAATGGTAGCTCCACCCTCCCTTCTTCGTTTACGATGCTCCACCTGAAGAGTGGAACACGGCGCGCCGCTCTCAAAAATCTCCCGGATCATATACGAATTAATTGAAGATACGTTCAATATATTCCGGCGGTTCGTTACCACCGCTCGAGATATCTCTGGCAGTGAATTTACAAATGAGGAACAAGCCTCACAATCGTTACGGCTCACTATGTGAGTTTTATCGAACTTGTAGTCTTAAATACCTCGCGACTTCTATGATTTTTTTTATTTACTCGCCGAGAAGTGATACACTTATTCTCCCCGAGAATCCGAGGCATTTTACATATCCTTTATCTGCAGAACAAATATGATTCCAGCACGCCGCGCCGCCCTTCTGGCAGTCGACCGCGTCCGTGTCGAACAGCATTCCACGCGGCGAATCTAATCCAACTTGTGTCGAACGTCGTCTAGCGTGCTACAGTGTTGCTTTTCATCGGCGGTCGCCGACATTAATATCGCAGTTCCGACTCGCGAGCGTATTTCACGATTTTATCGTCATTAATTTATGTGATTTTTCTCTTTTTTTACCTCGCGCGCGATTTTCCTCCCGGAATTGTGACGTGTCACGCCCCCGCGTTTAGCCGCGACGAAGGATAGCGATGAAGGAGAACGGGAGGGTAACCGATGAACGGGAGAAAGCGAGAAAGACAATGGGAAAAAAGAAAACTAGTAATGTATTTTAAGCGATCGATGTAAACTTGTAGTACGAACTGCTCTTTATAGCCGCACCAGCCGACCCTGCTTGATGGTGCTGCCGGAATGTTTGGAGTTTAGAGCATAATCGTTGCCTCATAAAAGTGCATGATGCGTTTTTAAAGGGTGCTTCTGTGGAGCAATAAACAGGGGAACGTACCACGCTCTACGTGGTAATCTCCGATCTCCGTTACTAGCCCGACAATCACGCTCTACAACAAGATGGCCTAAGCGGTTAGACGGTTATCTCTTACTTGCGATTCATTTTTAATTTATCATGTTAATTAGGAATCTAATAATGCTAGAAGAACTTGCCAGCTGAATATGCGCCTGATATTTTTGTCTAAACAGCTCGCCTCACTCAGTAAGACTCTTGAAGATGTGCTCGATATTTTTAGCATGTTCTCGGAATATCACAGATGAATTAGCGATATTTAGTAACGACATTCTAACGGTGCGAATTATCGAACTTGAGACAATATGCTTAAACTTAAACTGTTCGAATAGAGCAAAATTATATTTCAAACGTATAGTTATTTTATATGTAAAAAAATTGCAATTTATCATAAAGGAATGTTATACATTTATTATATATTATAGTTACAAGTTTATTTTTTATAGGTGTTTATGATCAAGAATTATTGTTGAAATATTAATTACCTAGTGATAATAATTTTGGTTATAAAATTAATATAAAATAAAATATAAAATGAAATTAACATATATGTTTAAAATTATTGAAAATAACATGAATAACAAAGAAACTGCTTATCGTTAATTTCAATATTAAATTAGTAAAAAAAATACGATATCTTTTACTCTGTCTTCGAAACGTTTTTTCATGTCGCGTTGTGTCGAATCTTATTCGGTCACAATGTAATGCCAGGGCGTGGTCTCTTTGTCTTTTCCAACCCTCGTGGTGCACCCCACCCAACTCCAGGCGCGGAAAGTACACGACATTGCGCTTTCTAAATTCATATTCGACGATAAGTATTCCGTGACTCTTGAGATAAGTGATTGGTCGGCGACCGCTGCTCGAATGACTCTAACACAAAAGGAAGAACAGTCGAAGCGGTGGTGAGTTGCGTGCTGTCGCATTTCGCGTCGCTATTTTCGAATATTTGTATGCGAAAGAGGGTACGGGAAAGGGAAGGGTAGATAAAAGGGAGGGGAAAGAAGCGAGTGAGATGGCGATCTCACAATGCGACCGTTTTACGAGTTATTCCATTTCAAGAGAGAAGTGTAATTTGTCCCGGACTTTGCGCGAGCTGTCCAACTTGAACGATTATGGCAAAACATCGGTTAAAGAAATTTCAAACCAGGCCATCGAGAAATTTCTTATTTGCAATTCTAACCGCGAGGCTAAATCGACATGAAAATCGTTCGGTATTATTTCCGCTATTGGTATGCTCGAGAATAGAATTGTATATTTTATGTTAATTTTGGATAAAAAATATTTAATTTTTTTCCTACTTTGACAATTTGCAAGTTTAAAATAAAATAACTTATATTATAGACATATTTTTATATTAAATTAGTCCAATGATCTTTCAAATTTATAATATTCTATAAATAATATTAACTTTATAATTATAATTTCATAGCAATTTATATTCAAATGTATAATTTAAAATTGTTCTGATATATCTAATTCTCTTATTACTAATTAAGAGTTAAATTAATATTATGTAAGCAATTGGTTTTTTATTAAATGTTTAATTAATATTAAATATTATATACTCATTAATATTACTTGTTTAATAATAACTAAATCGTGTTTTATAGATACAATGTAAATTTAAAATCAATCTTGAGAAAATAATGACAAACACCGAGGCCGATTATTTTTCCTTTAACATAGGATACTATGACAGCTTAGGCATAATAAAAAACCTCGGTTAGGCATCAAATTTCCAGTTACAATTGTGGCTGAATAATTTCTGCCTTAAGTCTAGAAAGTCATTTGTCTGAACAAGGAAGACTTTGTAGAGCATTAAATGCCTTAAAAGGCGGGCGAACCGCTTTCGTTTTGGTCGAGTGCGCTTAGGGAAATAGCGCACCCTTATTGGAGTCTACTCCACCCTCATGTCTAGAACTCCACCCTATACCTTTACGTGGTGCTAAATTTCACTCTGGATTTCTCAGTTTTTCTTTCTACAAATTAACAATAAAATTATGTTACCAAAGAATCTTATTTTAATAATGTAAACACGTAGCCTTAATTAAATTCTTTTGTTAAATTATTTTCTTTTATTTTCATAAATCCAATATTTTGCGCTTTCGTATCGAATATCTTAATTGATGCATAAAATATTGTTGATTATATCCAGCGTATTATCGTCGAAGGACATAACTTCTTCTCTCTTTTTTCATTCGTTATAAGTAGTATATACATTTGATTTGTCTTTCAGACAAACAGAAATTTTACTTTCTCTTCCAGGAATATGTGAGAATATTATACGTCGTTTAAGGAAACTGACAGCACGAGCGGCGGACGTAAGTCACGTAAGGTGATTAGTCTTCATTACGAAAGTCGCAAATAAAATATCGATATCTCTGACAAAATAACATACTGTCTGTCTGCATTCTTGACTATTTTCCATGCGGTGGAAAATTAATTTGACAGTTGCACGCGCATAGTTCTGAAATTCATGTCACGGCGCTATAAACGCAAAGCCTTACAGGTTGTCTACGTATAGCTTCCCCCTTCTGTCATGCATTGTAAGATACGACGTTGCTTTTCAGTGGTTACCGTTCCTGTCGTATGATGCAGGTTCGATTTGCACGCGAGGTAAAGTGAAACACACCCGGATGCACGATATCGCTATATCTTCGGATTGCTCTCCGCAGACATTTTATTGCGGATTTCAGAGCAGAGTACACCAATATATGTAAATAAAATATTATTTGGTTTTGACGTGTTCTTAATATTCAAGGAATATCGCAGGAGACATACGTTACAAGAAAATCGTAGGTTGAAGGATTTTTAATTTTTAAAGATGATAATATGTAGATAATTAACAACGAAAATATTTCTCCATATAATACTTTATTAAAACTGAATTATTTTCTACAATAAAGAAGTAAAGGATATAAGATTTTGAAATTAAGAAAAATAGAAAACACTGCTCATATTACTTCAAATCATAACACCCCATTTATTTTAATTTCTGCTTGTCGCAAGCTATTCGTTTAATCGTGCTTACACACGTGAATTCACGCCTCGTTAAAGTGTGCGATATAAACTTAATGTGTCGAACTCGACAACGACGTCACAAATCTGTCTTTGCACGTCATAAAAATTCAAATGCTTTATTATTAAATTATGTTATTTCGACAACTGTAAAACTTTATTAAATTTGCCTAATGAAATTATTTTAAAATATTTTTTGGAAGGGAGTAATGATTTATATTTTCATATAAGACTTTGATATTCAATCGTCCATCTTGAAATTTCCTCTGATTAACTCTTCAATTCTAGTCAAATGGGCTGCTAATGGACTGAAGAACGCAGGTAGTAGCCGGTAGAATCGATCGTCGCGTCGGTAATAAAGCGCACCAAGTAGCTCTCGTAAGTCACTGAAGGTTACCGGTAGGGTTATATGATTTTCCGATAGTAATTCTATTTTCACGAGAAAGAGAAACATTGTAACAAAATATATGCATATGCAATGTATTGCATAATACTGTACATTTTTACAAAGCGAGTAAACGCAGAAAAATTCTAGTTACATTAATTTAACAAGACAAAGTTGTGATGAAGCTTCATATCTTTAAACTCTTCTTCAGGCAATGAAGAAGATTAATCGTCTTACACTCTTGAAGAATATTCGATTCATAACTCTAATTTACTGATTTTATCGTACATCATTTATTATAGTCTATCTGAAAAGCGACCTAAACGTCTTACGTATAATGAGTATATCTTTTTTTTTATCGATTCCCTGAAAATGGCGCAATCGCCGCGGGGCAACGAAATCTTCATTCCATTCACGGCGCAATTTCCTCTCTCCTGCTTCAATCCATCGTAGAATTTTGTCGATGTCGCGCATGCGCCTCGGTATCACGTAGTCGAGCGGTGGCATGGTGACGGGAAGGGAAACGGGTTCGAATTGAGGGGAGGGCCATCCTCGTCGTCGCCACCACCGCCATGACGGCTCAATTTATTTTCAAGCTTAGCCGAGACTCGAACCAACGAGTCGGTCGTTACCGTTAGCGGAATGGACCCTGGACCTAACCATCCCATATACTCTACTATTTCAATAACCGCCATGCAGATGCCGCTGCGATAATCATTGGATCTCAATGATCTTGTAATGATTCTGCGCGCGCAGAATGCATATTGCATCAAATGAAGGTGATTGGTAATCCGGACAAACAATGGCAACACGAATAACGATGTGCTACAAAGTTACATTGCATTTCATTGAGAATAGATGTCTGTAAACGAAAGAAGAAGAAAAGAAGATAATTATTATTCACATAAAGAAAATAATAATTATTCATATTATATACCATAAATGGAATAAAGAATTAAATATTAGAAATACAGTCTCAATATACGGAGAAGCTTTAATATAGACTTCTTGGTTCTTCCTTGAGGATATTGAAGATATTCAATGAAGATATTGAAGATGATACTCATAATGAAGCATTTTATTATATTGTTATAATTGTAGCTTTTCTATATAAAGGATTCCTTGTAGATTAACTTAGCATAAAAATATATCTTAAACGAATGAACAATAAGGATAAAATTTCTTTTCCTTTTTTATTATAAATAAATTATCATGAAATATAATAGATAGAAATAAAAATAAATTTTCCTTATAAATTATTCTTTCCTTATAAATTATTTTTTTAACTCAAATGTAATTATTGTTCTTAGAAGATGAAACGTGTCTCGATTTTGTTTCGTGTTAGGTGTCTAAGAAATAAATTTTTATTGACTAGTAAGTGAGATGTTTTTCTCTAATTATATATACATTAATAGAATTGCTATACAATATCGTTTTAAGAGGTCGTTCAGCTATAAGCTTGCAGACCAAAAGCGACCACCTGTTGGGTACAAAACATTAACCCATTTAGCACCTTCCCTCATAAAGGTGGATAACTACCGTTGAAACATCCGTCATTATCCATTTGCAGTGGCTATTTGACAGTTTGGGTCATTAGCATCAATCATCGGTGTTTGCGCTTTTCATTTCGATGCTATTGAGAAAGAAAAAGTGACTACAGAAAAATCCTTAAAATAGAGAAATCATTTTAACTTTTTTTTCTTTTAAAGTTATACAATTTTTATTTGTACATATACACATATATGTATATAAATTTTTGTTGTATATATCTTAAACGGAAGAGAAAATATTTCAAACATTTCATTATTTACGAGCAACCTATATACATATTTAACATCTTCTCATAACTGATAATTCAAGACTCTCTCATTTATTCTTCCGCTTCGAGAATGTCAGTATAACTGACAATGAGTTGAAGATATAGGGAAGAATCTTGTTTCTGGGGTCCAAGCTGAATATCAGCTCCGCTATTACATCTAGACCGTCTCTGTACAACTACGTAATATACCATCTTTAACGTCTTAAAGGGAAAAACGGCGAATGAAGCTTTGAGGCAGAGCGTATCTAAGATACAGCCGGTGGTACGGCGATAGGATACCTAAGCCGCATACACGTCCGGATACCACAAGTTATTTGTTTGGCATCAGCCTCGCGGATTTTATTCTTTCAGCCAGGACATTACTCTAAATCATGTTTGCACCCGTATCCCCCCTCTCGTCATGGCGAATCACGAGAGTGCATTGAGAAGCCGCGGGGGAAGGGGCAGCTAGGAGCAGCAACGAGGTAGAACGGGCAAGAAAGAGTTCGTAGAGGAAGGAGCGTATCATAGTTGCACGACAGTGGAAAAGGGAAGATGACGGGGAGGACTCGGGCCCGGTAAGATGTAACCTTTTCATTCTCGTAAAGAGCCACAACGAAAAAGAAAGAAGGTGGGGAACGAGGAAGGAATACCGAGGAAGGAGATCCGTGAAATGATACCTCCCTTCGCCTCAACTCCATCTGCTGCCATCCGTACGAAACGAGTCGCCAAAGAATCTACCACCACCCGTCCGTGAGGACGACAGGAAGAGAAGACGACTTCGTAGCTAAAATGTATTTCACGGATGACATCGACGGTGGCATCGAACTCGATTGGTGCCTTCGGTGGAAGAGGGAGATATTAGGATGGAACGATGGAATGGCCGAAGGACGGGTTGATGGATATGGAGGGGGGGAGGGGAAGAGGAATCATTTGCGTTATTATGGAACCGAGACTGTGTCCGTATGCATTTATTAATTTTTTTTTATCTAACACTGTTTTATTGTCCATTTTCTTTCTTCCAATTGCTTCCATGTTCTTTTTAATCTGATGAGCGTATGCAAATAGATCAATTTAAATGATGTAATTTATCAGGAAAATAATTTTCAGTATAAATAGTAGTCAGTAAAAGTATAAATAGGAGGTAAAGTGTTTCCGTTATTATCATAGTAAATGTAAATACTGCCATCAGAGTTCTGGTATATTATTTCGTTATTGCTATATGATGTAATTTCATTTAAATAATATATTTCTGATTTTAAAAGCTTCGTTAAAGGAAATTAATTCTGTTCATAAACAGAGTGAATTGCCTTTGAGAGATTGTAAATCATTAGAACAACGTGTATAGAAATCATGAGTTAGCACCTGGAAGCGAATTTGAGAGTAAATAGAATTACATAAAAAATATTTACCAATTTACCAATTGTGATCTTATATTTACATATTCTATTTGATATAAGAAACATTTTCAAAAGACAAGGATTTAAAAATTTCATTAAGAATTTTTGCTGAGTAATAAATCTATCCTTCGTAAAGAAAAATGAGAAGAATATTAACAGAGTAATAAAAGTTAATAAGCACGTCAAAATCTCTATGACGATATTATTACAAATGAAATATTTTTTAATAAAAATTTAATATTGCGGTTTTAATATATAGCTAATATATTCTAATTATAATATAATAATTAATATAATAATATATTCTAATTATATTTTTATTGAACTTACGAGTTTATAAATATAACAGCATCTTACTTTTAAAAACTGTCGGGTTAGAATAAGATATTTGTCAAAAATAAGTAGAAAAACTTTACGGTAAGTAGTATTGTTGTGTAAAGGAGTGCTTCACTGGGTAATTTAGGAAAATTACGATCGTAAGTTCTTAATGGCGTGTTTAGGAATCAATTTTTGATATTTAAAAGGCAATCAACATCGCGGAATTGGAATTTAAGGAAAGTAGCCACTGGAAGAAATCCATTCCTAGCAATTTGCAAGGCATTACTTTTACGGCACACGGACAAAACGTTCTTTCCGTGATAAGTGTTGGACGGACGGACCGTCCGACGTTAAGCTAGGTGAAAGACAAGAGAAGGGGTAGGTTTGCGGTTGGGTGGTTTGTTGGTGGAGTTATATACTGCCTCGTAAAACACGATCATTGCTTTATTACGTGCTCCCTGACGTATACCAGCTAATTGTTAGGTGCGAACACATTTATAGGCAAGTCATTCGCCTATTCTTTCAGTCTCCTCTTTTATTGCCGTGGAAGGAAAACGCTGACTATAATCCTACTTTGATAATGATACATCTTGTTTGTACTCTACTTTATTAATTTTCTTTTTCAGTAATGTCTTTTATTTATATATACTTTTACTTTTTACATGCATGTATCTTTAACATTCTTTCCCGTGAAATCTTTTTTTATATTTTACAATAAAATCTATATTTCAACTAAATAATAGTTTTAACTAAATAGATACATAGTTTTAACATGTCTTATTGAGCTGAAAATAAAATTAATTAAATTCTTAAATTTATGTATAATGGAATTTTTTGGAATTGAATTTGCTAAATTTGTCTGATTTCGTCAGCCATAATTATACATACATGTAACAGTATCAAACGAGAAATGCTAATGAGATACACGTATCTTTATGTAGTCAGCTATAATTCCTGGTTTCGTACATTTCTAATAGAACAACTTTGTATGTATATCACTATACAGGTTTATTATTTTTTCTGACTAGTATAAAACCATTAATGAATTATACATATAGCATATGAATGACAACTATCTTTATAAATAAATAAACGACACAAATTTAAAATTTAACAATAAAAAATTGTTTAATATATTATCTTTTTGATACATTAATTCTTTAATATTATATATGTATATCAATCTATGTATACTTCTTACAGAAAAGTATTACTGTGCCATAATAAATTGGCCAGTAATAAATTACTATTATTTAGTAATTTTATTATTGTGTAAGTAATAAAATTACTAAGCAACAATAATTAATTACTGGCCAATTTATTACTGCACAGTAATACTCTTCTGTTAGGGATTGCAAACATAGCAAATTACATAAAATTATTGCTTAACATCAAATACCTGTATCGCTTAATATAATTACTATACATATTTACTTGCATAAATTTAAATGTGATATAAATATTAGGTAGATAAGTTTTATCCGTATATAACGAGCAAAATTAATAAAATTAATTTTACTCGGCAATTTTACGTTGAAAATCTAACAGATAATATTAATTACCATTTCCTATAAATAACATTACGCTAATTAACATAATTAATGTTTGTATATTTTCAGTCATTAAACATTATCTATCTCTATATTTTTATTTTTCTTATTCCTATCTTTGAAAAGGAATGAGATTATCTTCTATGCAGGAAGGCTTACTTTTCTTCTTCTTTATCCAATTATTTTCCTTAGTGTCACTGAAAAAGTATCATAAATACATATAAAAGGAACTACTGATACTTAATTTGTTAATTAAGGCTTCATCTTTGTAGAGCAATGAAATGGAATGACAGCATGCGATTTAAATAGTTGGCAATATGACTAGAAACCTATACAAAGAAAAATCAGTATAAACGTAATACATTAATATTAAATTTCTGCAAAATCAAATAATATGTAATAATAACAGTATTCGGTAAATAAAATAGCATTAAATATATATCGATGGTACACTCAGAGCAACAGATACATTTTTTTACATAGATAATAATCATGCATTATTGATTAAATACAACTCAGCAGTTATTAAACATGTCGCGTATGATTTTTTTTCTTTATATTTTCTCAATTAGGATTCAGAAATATACGTCAACACATTTCATGTATCTCTAAAAACTAAGATTAATACTTTTAATACATTTATACAGACATGTAGATCAATCATTACAGAATTACATTATAACAAAGTATTTAAAAGAAAGCACATGCATCAGACCGGGCAACCATTAAAAATAACCATAAAATTCGTAAGATAAAATACATGTGAGATTAAAAGTGTGTGATTAAAAATACATAGACCAACCGTGATAAAGCGTGTGTCGTGATTTACGGCTGAAAGAATTGCGATTACGGAGTGAGCAGAGAATTGCACGATAACACGCGAGATCTCACGGAGCAACGAAGCAATGACATATGAGAACTGACTGAACTGACGGTATATACATTATCAGCTTCTCCCTTCGCTACGTAACGTGACGTTTTTTTAAACCATGTAAGTGGAATTCCAAACGACGTGTTTATACAAAGAAAGTAAGCCTGGTAAAAGGAGGGAGGAGAGGAGCAGCGGTATGTCCGAACGAAGACGAAAAATATTTCCAGAACCTCCCGAAGAGCTTGTACTTTATTAGCTTCACGCTCGCATACTTTCAAATCCCGTCAGGGCACATTTGTTTCATTGCTATGCCCCGAACGGCTCGGATCTTCGTGGCCCTTCGAGATGAAGCGCGCGTATTCAAGAATTGTACTGATTGCGGCCTCGTCGTGGAAGTTTCTTCAATTAAATTTAATTAAGCTTGCGCAAAATGGAGGACTTACCCGTGTTTAACAGGCTTAATTAACCGCGCGCCGACGAGATATTTGTGGAAGGACATTGGAGAGCGAAGTTTGGTAAAATTTTTGATGATTATCAATGTCGGCTCTTCTGATCTTCAGAAACTCTTCAACAATCGCAAAGATATTGGAGAATGTATATATCTTGTAGCAAGGAGAGGATGTCCGTTCATATTATATTTGAATCATCATTTGAATAAATATTCTTTAAATTATATATACGTATATACGTATAATATATTTTATATCATTTTTTTTATTACATATACATATTCTTATTAATTCTCAAATGTGATATGCAGTGCTTATTAAGTGCAATTATAATACATTCCTTGATTAATCTAAAGGCAATTTCTACACAATAAAAATGTTTAAAATAAATCTGGATTGCGGTAGTATTTAATATATCGAAAGTTAAATAAATTTCACAATTTCTGCTTCACAAAATAACTCACAATTTAATAAAAGAAAGTTTATTTTTTGCTTCAATTTTAAATAAAATTTAGACTAGCAAAAATTCTAAAACATTGATGATTTGCTTTTAAATTTTTCTATGGAAATATCGAATCTTGTGTTCAAACAAAATAAGTTTAATATACACTATTCAGATTGAAAGATAATATGTGAACTATTGATCGAATTTGATCAAACATTAGGTTTTGTTAATCAGATCGTGTTGAGTGCGGACAAGGAGCGAGGGTAGCTCATGCTGGGTGGCTTAAACATTTCAGCATTTTCGCGTCGTCGTTCCTAACATCTCGGGTATTTTGCATATCAAATTCGCTGCGCGAGGCGAATTATTCTATCGTAGTATCAGCGTTTCCGCGCACAAAGAGATGGCGGTGATCCGCGTGGGCGTTCGAGTACCGATACTTACGCGTCATATTTTCCGGCTGATACTGCCCACGCCTGGCTCTCTCTCCCCCTTCTCTCTCTTTCTCTCTCTCTCTCTCTTTTTCTCTCTTTCTCTTTCTCGGGCACTCGGTTCATCGGATGTATCGTACTGCTATCAGCCTGCACCGATGACGACGACGATACGTATATACCGCAGCACGTACGAATTTTCGTATTTGGCTGAGATCACGTTTGGATAAAATGGCAGCACGGATCCCCTGCTGACGCCGATATATCCCGCCCTCTGCGCAGCGCAGGCACCAATACAGACGTCTCTGCGAAGCAGCTGGATACACGGACGGATACACCCGTCGTACATACGAATACCTGTGGGTATACCTGTCCACGCTTTTCTTCATCACCGCGCCGTCACGTATGCGGCAGAGATAGCCCAAGTGTAGCCGGGATCGAAGTACGAAATAAAAACTTGTGCGGGGCCGGCGTCTAAATCAGACTCGCCGCGGAGAATTTCTCGATTGCGATTTCTTCAGGTAGCTGAAATTTCATACAGAAAATTTTAGCGCGTTCAACTGCGCCGATCTGCTACAATCGTTTCATGTGTAATTTTCACCGTTCAAAATATTCCCACGTCACAATCAATAGTTTTAATTACATAATATAATGTTTTCTCAATGATGGAAGTTCCGAGAGATAATAGAATGATTATGCACTGTAAACTCCTATGGGTTGCCACTGCTGCTACTCAATATTCGATTAATTTGACTAAAATGAGATAAAATTATCGACATATTGAGTAAGTCTTACTCGATATGTTGTTAATTTATCTAATTTAACTTCCATGTTAGTTAAAATTTTATCTTCCTTTCAGTTAAAATTAATGAAATATTGAATAGAAGCAGTGTCGACCTATGGAATAGTTAAAAATTATTCAAATTAAGTATAATTTGACACTACGAGTTTAACAGTATGTAGATCACTTTAAGTGTATCGAGGAATTCCATTACGCGTTCTACTTTCATTCATTTTTACGTCATTACTAATAATGATTAATAATAATGTAATTAGATTTTATCGTTATGTGAATAAATCAAAATAATAATAATAAGAATCCTTCTACGGTCGAGGTACTTACGTCATTACTTAATCATCATATGGTTGAATCAAAGATGAAAAAAATTTGTCCAAATACGATAAGATAACAACGGATCTTTTTTGAAATACAAATGAAAGCGCTCTTCTCCCATATTCTCGCTGCAAACATCGTCGTGCATCAGTTTCGTGCGCATTAATTCGATTTTGAATTTGTTTTATTAAATTAATAAGAGATTGAAAAATCCTTTTAATAGTACATAATAAACAGACGGTAAAAATGGTTAAATAAGTATCTTTTTAGAGCTGTGTAATATAAAGTATGGTGACAGTTGTACATAATAGTTCTTACGAGGAGCTTCAAAGGGATATTTCAGAAGTTGAAGGTTAAAATAGTAAGTTTGAATGCTTATACTTTCAGAAAAAAAGCAGTATTTTCGCGCAGCCTGTATCCGTGCGAAATTGGCCCGTAAACAAGCTGACTCGTGAAACTCGTGATGTAGATGTGGCGAACGTGGCCAAGAGTAATATTTTCCTTTCGTCGTTCGGCGAAAGAAAAACTTTGACTTCTCTCTGAACGAAGCGAAATGTCCAAATAAAATGAAGATATCATGTTAAATATTTAATTACGTTTTACTGAAGTCAACTTAAATATAGATATCTAATTATTTTTATTTTACAAATTAGTGACGTAATAATATTTTATTTGTTTCACGCAGTGTAAAGTAAGATAATCATTGATTAATATTACTTAGAAATTTAGGAAATGATATTTGATAAGATGAAAGGAAAATGTTACGAAATCTGCGTCACTCTAAAAATTCTTGACATTTTGCTGTTTCTATTTTCGATCTTTCATGTATTGTGTAATATATTACACGCGCGCACGAGTTGGAAGGAAAATAGTAACCTGAAAGAATTTTACATAGATCTTCGATAAACAAAAAATTAAGAATCGTAATTAAAATTTTTTGTAATACTCTATCAGCTATTATTGATCCAAATTCAAGCAATATAATCTAAAGTCTACAAGGTACAAAATCAATAAATAAACTGTTGATAAAATATCGTGACAAAAAAGGAAAAAATGAGCAAAGCAAGATAAAAACTGCTGAGAAACATTGATTATAATTTAATTAATATTATTTAATGTCAGATTTAATGTTGCTATTGTTGGATAATCCTTGCTCAGGCACAAAATAATAACAGGATCATTCCGTCACAGAGTATTTCATATTACATAAATGTGCGTATGTCACACAAGGGCACACATAACGTATACTATACTCGTTGTATACAGCCATACGCCGAAATGTCCGCCGTGAACCGTTGGAGCAATATGGACGAAAATATCTACGAAAGCCGAAGGTACATTTCTCCATTTTCCCTTCACCTTTCTCTCCGTTCCGTATCGCTCGCTTCTATATTCCTCCGTCTCGCTCGGCGCGGCCACTCAGCCCGGTATTCGGTGAGACAGGTATTGCTTCCTATTTCCCAGAGGGACGTTGGGTCAATTCCAGATCGGAGAACAGAGATCACGGAGCGTGCAAAAGCAAATGTACGTCGGCCATTTTCGGAGTTGATTCGGAAGGTTGCCGGCGGGGACGCGGATAGGAGGAGATAAGGGGAGGTGGAGACGGGGTGGCTCTCCCGACGTATCCCAATTTCCACAAAGTACGAGATATGAAAGGTTTCCCTCGGCAAATATCGCTCGAGCGTGTTTCCTTCACGTCGCTGAAACGAAACTGTCCAGGATGTTAATTAAATTTCTTACAGCCCCATAAAGTTCCGCTCGGAACGGACAAATTTATTCTAGCACGTTTTCTCTCGATGCACTTTGGTCCCCGGTGATTTTTGTAATTTGTAAATTGGCGAGTCCGACGTAAAAGATGATGGGTTCGGCAGGGAGATAAAATAATCCGCCGTAGATCTCCCAATTCCACAAAGTAGAGAAAGAATTCTACTCGTACATAAATGATCTAATACATTTTTGCGAGTCAGACCTCGTCCCGTCGTCCTGGTTACGACTATTTGCGACTAACAATAAGAACTCCACTTTGTTCCCTCCCGAGCTCCGATATTTTGGTAGCAATCGCGCGCGGTGGCTAGCGTATTTTTACTACGCGAACTTGGAAAGTACCGCGATTGAAGCCATCCAGCGATCTTCTCGCCTATTCGCCTACATAGAAGGGAGAAAGAATTTTTCTTCATATTTATAGCGAACGTAAAGGAACGTGCGTTGGTGGTATTTACGCGACGCGGCGATGAAATAACTGGCACAGAAAAACACCGCGGCTTTAAACCCGGCTATTAAAAAATTGCAATCAATTAATTCGCAAATTGAAAAAGCCGGCGCGGTCGCGCCACCGTTTCCTTATCTCGAGGTTAGCGGGTCATCGTGATCGTAAAAGCCACTCATAGACGTTTTTAACGGGAACACACGTAGTCGGTTGTGCACAGGAACACGTGGCATTTATGGCACCGAAGCCTTACGGGGAATGGCAGGCGGGGGTGGCCGGCGACGGTGGGGAGAAGGCGTAGCCAACCGAATTTAATTAAATTGTGTTTTTGATTTGATAAGAAATTACTTCATACGATGCGGAGGCGCGAAGGCGACTGTATTTCGATTAGTAGAGCGTGCAGGTACCTACGATTATACCAAACCATCAATACGTTCACGTCGGTGTTATCGCTTGACCGACTATTGAATGCTGATTTGTCCATGTATTGTGCATTCAGAAATTTTGTTGCTAAAAATATAAATTCGATAGCAACAATTGCGTTATCTTGATCGCCTTAGAGCTATTGAATCATATAATTATGACAGTTATTAATTTATTCTTTATATCATATATGTTTTAAATTTGTTATACAAATTAATTTTATTATTTATTACAATTATAATCATTTATAACTTAATTAAAAAATAGATTTGACTGAGTTATCACTATAATAGCATAAAATAATATAATTTAATAGTAATAATATAATTATTAATAAAACAATAAACGTAGAATTTATATTTATGTATGCATACATAAACCTGTTGAGATGATTATATATGGCACTGATATTAAAATAATCTATTTTTATTATATGCAAATTAATGAGTCATCTTCAAAATAAACACTTGAAATTTTTTCATTATTAAAGCTCTTCGCTTTCCATGTACAATTAGCCCTGATCCATAGAGAGTATTTTTCTAACAAGAAAATATGCTCTCATCGCTATCCGATAAGGCGGCATAACAGTCCATAACTAGCTGCAATAAAGCTTACACTGAGAATAGCCGGCGTATGGTCATATAAGAACTGCTGGCCCGACACAATCCGTCGCAGTGATGATTTAGACGACGACGATATACATTGATATCGGATCAGATCTCTTCGGATTTTCCTAATTCAATATCTTCTCCCGCTTTGGCTGCAACAAATTCATTCAATCATCACCATGGATGACACCGCAATCAGTACACTTGGCCTGCTCTTTCACTATCTTCGGTAAGATTGCTGAAAAATTGTATTTATTTTTCTGTAGCAATTTTATACAATTTATAGAGAATACTTTTTTCTATCCGTCATTTCTAATTTTAATTTAATCCATAAAAATATTGAATAACACTACAATCAGATGACACGAGATAACAAATAACACTTAAGTCTATTTCTACCAATGCAGATTAACTTTAATCTCGATTTAACTTACTTTTTATCCTTTTTAGACTTAAAAATTTTAAAAAGATGAAAAGTAAGTAAAACTGTGATTAAAGTTAATCTGCATTGGTAGAAATAGGCATTAATCGAGAAAACGTGAATTCGAGAATATATGAACCTTTGTAAAAATAAAATTGTATACATTCTGCGCGAGGCACGGATGCAAGGAAAATAAAACCACGGCGACACAGCTGCGACATCCTTAATGGTTCTTTCTCGACATCGAAAAATTAAATGTTAATGTTCACTTACCCGTCCCGAGTAAAAGTTTTCTTCTTCGCTGTTTTCTTGGCATCTCTCGCAGCGTGTGTGCCGAAAGTTTTGAAATAAAATAGAACTCGAGAAATGCACCATCTCGAAATTTTCGCGAGATGACATTTTTCCAGCGTCCTTTCGCTCGCCAAAAAAAAAAGGTGAGGATTTATTGACCTAACCTAACGGTGGCACAACAGGAAATAGTTTTTAAATTGAACACAGGTACTTTTGTGCTTCGAGATATTGTGCTAACTTTCCACTTTATTTTTTTCTCGTCGCGCCCACCTCAACCAGGTATTCTTCCGCTGGGAAAAGGACTGCGCTGTTTTTTGTCCAATTTGCTTTAGTTATCCAGTAGCTACCGCATTCTCAAGTGGTTCAGGTTTACTTTGCTTTACAGAACCATTATCTTTTTTTAGCAAACCGAAAAAGATATTCGAGAATTTTTTGGATTGTAAATTTTTTTTTTTTTCAAATCATATTACCAAATTATTTTGAAATGAGAAAAATGCATGGAACAAAGTCGAAAATAATGGTATAATAATATATTAACAAATGATTGCTATAATAAAAGTAAGTAAATTTTGAAGAATTGTAAATTTTTTCAAATTTATTTTAATGTCGTTTATTTATTAAACATTATTTATCCGTTTAAATAACTATGTTTAAATATTAATTAATTATATCTGTTTTTTATAAAAAGAACTTTAACATTATTCATCATGTTATTCCTATTCTTGCTATCTACTTTTCGACAATGAATAAAAGAATGACAATATTTATATATCTGAAATATCATATCTCTGAGACTATAAGATTTGATCCTGGCCAGAATATCCCTGGGATATGCCCTGATCTTTACAGAAAATAGGGTCCCAGCATTTTGTCGTTGAAACCATCTCTAGTATTGAAAGACGTCTGATTCTTACGTCCATACACATTTCCAATCACCTAACCGTAATAAGTTTTTTTTAGAACCGTCTCTATCGTATTCTGAAATAAGAAGAAATTCGCATTTCTGACATAAGAAAGTTTGACGAGACGCACATAAAATTCGAATTATTTCTTATGTTTATGTTATGTTAAATAGATCTTTCAAATCTAACTATTTCCACTGTCAAGCATTTTGACAAAACGTGCAGAATATTTGATTCGAAGAGTGACACAATAAATAAGAGTTTTACCATATGATTACCCATGAAAAAAATTCGACTGAATTGTGTAGGTAAAATAAATATTTAAAAAAACGTCGTTATTTTTTTTTAATAAATCCCAAGATATGAAGATACAAATGAAAAAGATCTTGATTTTTTCCTATTTTAATTTTAAAAGTATAAATTAGAGAAAAAGATATTCGTGCCTCTCGAGAACAAAATGGACCACGGCGAGGCGAATTCTACATTTTCCACCGGAGCGGAAAAAGCGTTCCGTGTGCAGCGGGATCGATAGACTCGGTTAGCCTCTCATTCGGACGCCGGTGTTGCCTACGTGTGTGTACGCGCCGGCATGCACGTATGTGTATTTTTGTCGCATAAAGTGCGCGGTCGCGAGTGCCGGCGGGCGGATTCCGAATTTATAAACTTTGCATGCGCAATATTGCGTGAGATTGCCGGGCGTTTCTCCATACGCGCCGCTTGATTACGCCAATTTACTTTCATGCAGTTGTTGCAGAGCGCCCGCAGCCGCCGTTGTCCGCGTACCGCGGACGCGGAATATTATTCGGTGCTCCCGGGTGTGACGGGCGTACTGTATAAACAGGGTATATACGGGACGGCAATGTCGGTCGACGGCGGCGAAATTTCGATGCCGGCGTGCATGCGCGCGTCGCGTCGGCCGCGTACATACCCCGGCCCAGCTCGCCGTGAGCGCGGCGCGCGCGCGGTCTACGGTGCCTCCGGCAACGATCGTTTCTCTCGCACGCCCAGAATTCGGCGTGAAATGTATGAAATGCATCAAGAGAGTGAGAGAGAGAAGCCTGGCGACCGACCGGTTATTCTCACAATGTACGAAAAGTATCTCGAGGAATCGTGCCGACCGCTCGCGGAACGGAAAGGGGATGGGAACGGAATGATGAAAATTTAACGCTTTCCCGGCGTTTATTACATCGTTCAATTTATTTCCCCGTGGTGTCTGTCAGCCGACAGTATTTTCACGCTGTTCGTTAAGACGCGGAAATAATGGAGGCGTTAAGGAAGGATCTCGGAAAGGAATGGCGTGATTATCGTCGGCCGGGGGGGAGCAGCCGGTATTGGCATTTAGCGTGCGCATGTTAACTCCGCTGATGCTTAAGCCCAGGAGAACTGGGTCAGACCTATCGCACAATATCGATTTCCTCTAACGGTTTTCTTCGTTCGAGCGGCGTTTCTTCGTTCTTCGAGTTATTTGTTGCGCGTCTTCGAACGGGAGGCTCTCTTCCGCTCCGCCCTTTCGCTTTTTCCAGCGACCTCGACTTCATCTAGATCAATTTTGACCCCCAGCGTTACAGTTTTTAATGGCAATCATATGGTTCCTCTTGTACGAGAATGTAAGATAACGTGGGGCCCTCTTCGTCTTTATATGTAAATTACGCGAATATCTGTCAGATGTGCAGGTGGATGTAAAATACGTCCCGAATAAGGGGCATGCTAATGAAACCTTCGTGTGGCAATTTTTCTTTTTACGATAAGAATCACGGCACCCATGTGCCCAGGCATATGCACGCGCGCGTCTTACGGTTCAACGTCTCTTCCTCTTCACGCGCACGGAACTTCGCGTCCGCAGGAACGAAAACTTACTGCCCATTTGCAGCCCTGGGACTTTATACATCTTCATAATCGTAGATCATGCGTAGCTTAAATAATTTTACCGGCCTACGCTACCTCGTAGTTTCTAGGCAGTAAAAAACTGTGATGCGAGCGTTAAAGCATCGCGATAAAATATTGCAAAATGTCTTAATGCTCGCATAATAACGTCGCGCGAGGAATTTATAGATATTATAGCGACGTATATTCGCAGGCGATTAAATCATCGCTGGATGTTTAATTGACATTGAAATTGAGTATCGATAGTATTTCAATATTAGACACGAAATATGGATATTTTAAATTTCCGGAATGAGGGAGGGATATGATTGTTTGATTAGCACGATAAAAAAACAAGTATGAGCGAGTCTGTAATGAAAAAAAAAATACAGATTTTCAGCGCGAATGTTTGCTCCAAACGTTTGATCCGACCGCTCATGTCCAGGAAAGCCGTGAATAAACGTTACTTCGTGATCTTGTTTCTTTGATCAGTCCGTACTCCAGGAGATTAAATAAACCGAGAGAAGACCAATCGCGATGTTCGGTGACGCTCAGAAACGAAATGGAGGACATGGCGGCGTCGGTTCGGTTCAGCCATGGCTGGCACCGAACGCCTGTTCCATACTTTCGACTGGGTTATGCTCTCGATTTCCTTTCCACCGCCTCGCTCACGTCTACTACTTTGTTTTCCTGTCGCGCGATACCTACCTTCGAGGTGGGATGCAGGTGGAAGCGAGCGAGTGGGGACGGAAAGCGATTGAGTTGCCTTGATGGGCGCATCTCGAGATAGTACACGGCCGAAGGTACTCGAGAGTATGGAGGCATCGTGGCTTGACCTGTAAACACTGAAGAACCATTCCTACGTATCCGGTGTGTCTTAAGATTCATATCTCCATATCTGCTCTTTGGGTATCGTTATCGATGCATAAAGCGCAAACTTCATCGTTGAATTTTAAATGCCAGCGAGATATGATCGCCCGCATAATGTAATAGGAGTAATATCGAAGGACGATCACGTAATTAATTTTATCTATGAATATATCAAAGTTGCATCGTCTTTGAGCAATAATAGATTGTTGTGCTGAATTGCGTCTCGAAATTCCGATTTAAACAATTGTAAATAAACCTGTAAACTCTTTCTCTCTGTAATATTTCTTCTGGTCTCAGCTTCAAACATTTTACTCGAGTCTATGTTCCAAGAATCTTTCTTACGAAGACACCCTGTGTATCTCGCTTTGTTGAATACATGAAAAACCGAAACTTCTCTCGTAAAGCCACGACGAGGCACATCTAGCCTGACTCACGTCGCCGCACATGTATCCGAAAGTAAAGCAGACACTTGTGGATGAATGTGTGATGTACTCTAGCCCGCGGCGGGGTTTATACACACACTGCAGAGTTATGTAAAACATCAGTCGCGTGTAAAGTTTAGGATTTTCCTCTTCGAAATACCTTTATGTATTCAAGAGTATTTCAGAAATATATCTTTAAAAAATACATGTCCTTCAAAACAGAATATCTTATCTTATAACAGAATAATCTTTCATGAAAAATAAAAAAATTGAGATTGCCTTAATGTTGTTAGAGGCTCTCTCTTTCTCACTGGATATTTCTCCAATCGTTACACAACACTATTATGCGACAGCATCAAACTTTTAGAATTTTAAATAAGAATTCTCATTCGAGGAATGAAATAAAATTCAAAGTAATGCACCCTGTCTAAGCGGTCGGTCTTTCGCGCGGCGCATTTGTTGTTCTTTTTTTTTCTCCTCCGTACATGCATCTTGCATTTAGAGTTTCGCGTATTCATGCGTACACCTTCCGTGAACGTGAAAGTTGTCCACTTAGATACAGCCCGCACTATAACGTGGCTGTATTCGGCCTTCTCGCGCCGCGTCTCTCTTCGGGAAAACTCCTTAAGCTGTAAAGCGGCGCGTGCACTTTCGTAGGGGTATAAAGCGAAACGCGCGTGTCGGTAAAAGAATTGCCGGTATGTGCTACTACGCCACGGTATGACCGCGGAGCTAAATATGTCAAGTGGTATATCAAAGTGGCGTGTGTTTCTTAGAAAGCTAAGTTTCCACCGAACTACGCCGGGAAGGGAGGAATTACGAGTGGTTTCTGATCCCACGATTTTAACAAGGATTAGCGTGCAATGACGTCAACGTTTTCTCACATACAAGCAATAATTGTAGAAAAGATTATATTTACATAACGCGCGCTTGAGATATTTGCATAACTGAAAATCAGAATAAATGTATGGAAGATAAAGTGATATACAAGACAAGATTTAATTATGATTTATAAACTTAAGCTTCCACGTTTTTAGCGCGATTTTCTAGCGCTAAAAACGTGGCATCACTTGACATATTAATAAAATTTCAATAAATATACATGTACACTGATCGGCATGAATGGTGTCCCTCGGCGGTCCGCGGTGTCTCTATAGCTATCTCACCTGCACGTCCTGCATTCAAGCGGCGAGGGTGAGACAGCCGTAGGGACACCGCCAGTCGCGAGCACGTCTTGCATTGCTTTCTCTCTCGATTGTGCATCTT
>VBVQ01000033.1:0-25295 GCA_011636635.1 Tetramorium simillimum | reverse complement strand
GTGCGTTCGCCGCGTTCGACTGTCACACACCCATACTAGCCGCCGAGGGACACCATTCCTGCCGGTCAGTGTACATATACAATGTAATGAAATATTAAAAGAATTAAAATAAAAAAAACATACCGCTTTAATTAAAGTCTTTGCAATCTTTTAAGATTATTTCAAAATACTTTTTAGGCACAAATGTATAAAAGAATATAGATTTAAGATTGTAAGAGTATAACAAAGTTATTCAATTATTATTGAATCAAAACCAATTGGAGCGCATAGATTTATAGGACAGGTTCTATATTTATGCTTGCAAGCCACAACCGATAGACAATGCGTTTGTCCGGATTAATCGTAAATTATCGGTGCCCGGTGATAACATAAATGCAATCACATGATTGTGCTCTTGATCCAATTGTTTTTATAGGTTGGCTCTTATCAGCAAGAGCCACGATAATTGAATGACTGCGACACGAAGAATCGAACTTGAATATTGCAAAAATCTATGTGAAATAATTTTCACTTAAGCATAATTTCTATCGAAATGGACTACAAATTGTAGAAAAGTAAATTTAACTTATATATGTATATTATTGTGTCACGTAAATTTGAAAAATATTTTATAAAGAAAAGATCTAAAAATTATTTAAAAAACGCAATAATATATAGTTGCAAAAAAATCCAAGTTATTTGATGATTTTTTTTTAATATTCAGCTTGATAATTATTTTACTTTGCACGTCTACCGCAAGAACAATAAAAATACGTTGAATACAGTAAATAGCGAATCTTCTGCAGCATATACACATATAGCAAAATATAACAGAATATAGCGAATCGATAACTCATGAATTACAAGCGTCCTTCACAGTGTGAATTTTCAGTGGCTACGATTGAGAATTACGAGATATGATTGCAAACGCAAAAATATAAGCGTAGAAAGCTCAGTCCGTGATATAGAACGAAAAGGATAAACGTGAATGCGTGCGCGTGCCCAATCTGACGATCAAACCATTTCAGTTATCCAGTAAGGAATTAATAGTGCGAAACCAGTTCAATTCTCCTATCACCACGAATTCTCATTCGTTCATTTTGCTCTGTGCTGCAGAGTTTCTAGGACAAGTTTTCACTCCTTTAATCAATTCTCCTCCATTGATTTATGTTTGTTATATTGAAATGAAATGTGCATATTTATTAATATCAATAATATATAAGCAACGCGTGTTTACAATAATAAAGAAAGTACTGATATATTAAAAAATTAATATTTAGAAAAACGCATCAAGTTTTACAGAAAAATGTTGCAGTTGTTACATTGAAACATCAAGAATTATCATTTTCAAGTTGTAAATTAATCGAAGGTACGAAACTGTTACAGGAAAAGCGTAATTTTAATTAAGAGTCATAGAATAAAGCAAACTGCTAGCGTCCAGCGGAGCCTAACGCGCGCGCCTCATACAAATTGCCTTATTGTTTGTACGTGAGCGCACATTGTATTCGTGAGCAATGTCGTGTAACGGTGCCAGCTCTGCCATTGCCCTTTCCATCGAACTCCAGGCGTTTCACTTTTTGTCACTTCAGCGACTATCGCCGTTCAAACTATACCTTATTCGTTTAAAACTCTCGCAATTAGATTGAATTATGACGATTTACGGCGATGAGTTACGGTGAGTCACATTTACACGCGGTGCAAATAATTTCGCGAAATGCCGCCGATACCGTTTTAAAAGCGATAGACAGACTGCAGTCCGCCGTGTGAACGATTGAAAACTGGAAACAGCCTCGTTAATGCAGTTTTTTGACCACGTAGTGCCCCGCCTTGACCGTGGCTTAAGAATGTCGCCCGATTACAATGCATCGCGCCTGGGCCCCAGGTAATCGAACGAAAAACATGATTCGCGGGAACAGTGGTAGGCCGCTGATCACGATCACTTTGTAGTCGAGTGGGGGCGAGTGACACTAAACAGGTAGGATGATCATGCGAAACCCCGTGAAACTTACTGGCAGGCTGAAGCGTGTCTAACTTCTGCATTTGTATCAGGCTTGAACACGCGTGCTCTTAACGAAACTGGCCGATAGAAGTTTGCGATTGTGATACAATGATCTTTGTTCTTAATTTATATTATAATAATAAACAAAGTGCGTGAATTTGTTTATTATTTATTATAGTTATAGTGAATTTGAGAAATGTACGAAGTTGATGTAAGTTTTTCTATTTATGAAACTTTAAATATACGTATTATTTCAAGTAATATCTGAAATATTACTTGAAATAAAATCTTTGTAATGTATTATAATCAAAGCATCATATTGCCAAAAAATTTCGATACATTTTTAAGATATATAGATAGTAATAAGTTGTATATATTTGGCCAAATTCTAAAATACAATCCAAATTAAATATATTTGTATAAAATTGCAAAATATTAAATGTATAATTTTTAATTGTTACAGATATGGAGAATAACTAATTTGGCGACTTAGCATCTTGTGGGTAAGTTGAAATCTTTTTCTTTAAATGAGAGAGAGGGAAAACGAAGAAAAGAAATTAAAATTGACTGTCATTTAAGGCACTTAATTCTTTAATTACAAAAGTTATTGAATCATTGAATTCATGAAATTTATTCATTATTTTATTTTTTAGTGTAATATGACAAATTTCTTGTAATTATAAATTAATATTTTATTTCTTTGTTTTCGAATATGACGCGTATAGAAATATGTTCTTAATTTCGTATTGTCGAAAACAAAATAATTGTTATTATTTGTTGCGTGGAATCCATGCTTTTCTATTTCGCTCCGTAATGCAATAGAAAAACTGGGGTGTCACATGGGAATTCTGAGTGTTCATATATAACTCCGGAATCTTATTTTTGGCAATCTTGGTAGAATTCTCAGAGTAATCTGACGGTTTATGCCAATCCGATGCTAGACCGGATAAACATAAAACATGAGGTGGAGAATGGAGAAGCGTATAACAAAGAAACGTTCTAGCAATACTAAGAGGCTGAGGGACTAACCTCGCGGGTCCATGTCGGTACGTTTAGTATATGTACGCGACAAAGCTTTCACCTTTCCCCTCACGATGCGCCATTGTTCGACGTGATATTTCATTATGATGTACAAACCCCTGAGTATACCATTTCTGAAAGCAATATTAGAAATTATTATATTAATTTTGATTCGATTTTTTAAGCATAATTCTATAAGTTTGATAATATTATTTACTGTCTTTAAATACTAGTATTAAAAATGTACAATACATATATTTTGCATTTGTAAAATAAAAATAAACTCTAAAGATAAATGTTCATACCACAACGAGACTAATGTCTCACAATTAAAATTATCGAATAATGTTAAATGAAAAAAGAAATTCAAAACCTGCGTAAGAAGAAATTTGACGTAGCAAAAAGATCAATTTTTACGACTAACGGAATTGGTTATTAACCAGTTAAGATACGACCTTCGGCTCGTTCTAAAAGGATCTCAGAAGAATCCAGAAGAAGACAACCATATATCTTTAAGATAGATAGGTCAAGGAAATGAGAGAAAGAGGGAAAGAAGGAGGGAGATAACGGTTTATTTCTATGTAGATCACTGACAAAAACAGCGAAGAAAATGGAATAAATTTCTGCATGGAGCATTTGCTTGAAAATATTTTTTGAAGATAACTCTATGAAAATTTTTTTACAAGATAAGAATAATTCTCCGAATAGAGTTTTGAAAAAAATGAAAATATAATAGAAGGATTTGGGAGAGTAGTAAGAAAATATATATAAAATATAAATATAGAATAAATTTCGCCATGTGTGTGAAGGAAGTTTTTACACACTACTACATTTAATCCGAATTGAAACTAGAAAGACTTGAGAAGTTGAAATTAGTTCGCTTATGTAACATTCAGGAAAGAGTTGGTCACTTCAGAAACCTCTGTTTAATTAAACTGAAAGAGTGGGAGCAGTAATTCCAGTAATTCTGTTTTAATCCCTGATGTAAAAGATATTCTTGCTTGAAATTGAATTGGACCAGAAAATTCTGCTTGCTAACTTACTCGAGATATATGTATCATACTTGCAAATACAGATGTTTGAAAATACTTTAGCCTGTTTAAGATTAATTAAAAAAATGGCAGTTTAAAAAATGTAATAAAAATAATGAGTTACATTAAATGTAACAATATTGTACAAATATAGATATGTATGTTTTATATAATTATTACAACAAATACAAATTGATTAAAATGTATAGGCTGGACAATGGTAACTGTTATACAAAAATGTAAAATGCGCTAAAAAGAATATAGGGAGAAGTAATTATAATAACTGGATAATTTCGAATACTGCTATGTGATTTGAGTTTCTCTTTTCACAAGAGCTGTCTCAACGTTATTGGGAAATTGTGCCCGGTTTCCAATACAAAATGTCATGGCGGCTTCATTCGTCACAGCGTCGAGATTGTACGACCGGCGTTTCCCTCGATCTGGGAAGTGAAGTCTCGTTGGGCTGGGTCCTTCAACGAAACGTTGGCATGCTGTACATGTCGGTACAGTGGGGTTCCGCATTGATCGGCAGGCACTAAGAAAGCTTCGCTCTGATTGGCCAGACTCCACCACATTCTTGTTTCCGTGGACGACAAGGATGAACATATTCACAGTATTCGTTGATTAAAGAAGGACGAGGTGCACGAGAAAGAAAGAGAGGTATTTGTCGATTTATAAGATTGAAAGAAGATAAGAAATTGGAGGGAGAAAGTAAAACTGTGATGCAAATGATAGAAAGAAAAAAGAAAGAGAAAGAGGGAAAGAGAGTGAGAAAAAAGAGAAGAAGAAGAAATGGGAGAGTGAAATCGTAAAGAAAGAAAATAAAAAATTTTGAAACGGAATTATCGATCTTAAAATCCAAAAAAAATAATGATCAAGAGATAATCGTATTAGAAATTATTATACAAAATTTAACAACATTATAAGAATTCGTTTTTCTTGCAAATCCTTAAAATTGTACGTTTATTCTAAATTCTTTTCCGAGCACCAGTAACTCTTTGTAAAATATGAACAAGTTTATTTAGATATTTTTAGAAGAAATCCTTTTCTATTCTTTTCTTTAATTCGATTAGTTTTCATCTCTCATCCTTCTCACTTTAACTGAACGCTTATTTCTTCCAACTCCTATTAGTATTGTCTTCTTTTCTTATTATCCTTGTGACATATAGGTACTATGATCACAACTTTTCAAAAAACGAGCGTGCACGTGTCATGATAGACTTTGTGTTATTAAATAAAGCATTTTAATAAATTGACCGGTTTATTGATTGAATGCTTGCATCAGCAACTTTCCTTTTTTTTTCTTTTCTCATCTATCACTCAAGCATTTTTTTTCTTTTTTCATTTTTATTGTTTCTCAATAGAATCTAGCACGAACGAACATTGACGGCTGTGTTCTTAATATCAGAAAATTTATTATGGTCAACGTAATAAATTGTATGATAATCTGACATCATGCTGCATTGGCACGATGATAATGCTTTCTGCGTTCTAAAAACACTTTGCCTAATCTTGCAGTCATGCGAGTATTTATGCGAAAGTTTGAGACAGATGGATGAAATACTGAATTGAACATAATATCTAAATTATATCTTTTACGAAATTATTTTCTTAAAATGTTCCATATTAATGAAGATATAAAGACTTCAATGTCTATCTAGCTCTTATTTTTTTATATTATATCTTATAGTATATCTTTTTTAAATTATATATTGTCGGTTAGAAGACATTGTTATAATAAAACTTTGTCACTATGTCAAAGAGATCTTCACGTCAAAGTATATTCTACGTCTTATCCAAAGCCTCCTATTGATTAGACAGCTACTAGCTCTTGAGATCCCTCGATGCACGTGGCGCCATCTTTGGAGAAAATCTGTAGTCAAGTTTCGACGAAGCCTCCCCTCTTTCTCTTTAACCCTCTACTCTGCCATGAGCTGTGTGTGAGAAACATTGGATGGAATGTGGCGAAAGAGGCAGGGGAAAATCAGGGTGAAGTGGGTTGAGACCAGGCGAGACGGGTCAACCAGTCCAGACCAGTCGGTCGCGCCCCAACAACCCTGTCCGACCCCTGGAAACCGGACGAATAAGAGGGGGGAAGACTAGTATCGATCCGAACGTTCATGTTACACGATCCGTAATCATTTTGAATTACACGCCCGGGAGCTCGTTCCAGACGGATAGTCGCGTATCGCCGTCTTGTCAGAATATTTCAGTTAACTTGAGATTATTTGGAAATAGTATGATACCTGAATAATACATAAATAATAGGTAATACAGGGATGAAATGTAAAGTATATAAAATCCGCACACAATCAATCTCTTTTTTCTCAATCTGCATAATTTATACATGAAATAAGAAAGATGAAGTGTTTTGTTGTTTTGTTAATTAAATAAATTTGATAAAAATTTACATCTTAAAATTAAATAATTTAAAATTATATATACATGTGACTCTTGCTGATTACTAAAAATTTATATAATATTATATTTAGTTCCACGAAATTCTATATTAAGAATTTTATCCCGTTTTAATTTTGATCAAAAAGAAAATCTTTCAATCAGAAAGCTTTTGCTGATCTTATAACGTTATTTATTTTAATGAATATATTCACATGGATTTAGTTTTAAATATTTAAAAGTACAGACTATATTAAACCGCGAAGGCAATTGTGGAAGAAAATCCAGTATCCGTTCGTAAATTTCTTAGAAACACTTAACGTCGAGAGCAGCTTTGCGAATGCTATAAATCTAAGTGTCCTTGAACTTAAACCTCGCGCAATGTAGCATACGAGAATACATTTCTACGTCAATATATACAACACACGACTCACGCTCTCCCGAACTCGCGATCGATTCGTGCCACGAATTCGGGGAGTCCCTCCGTGTATCGTGTAACGTGGACATAAGTAAAAGCTTGGGCAACCGGCAGCTAGATGGCGGCACAAATCAGTCGCCGTCATGGAGCCTGAGTGGTCCAAGCGAAGCTCGAATCACGTCCTCGTAATCGAGGACATGGCGGCAGCATGGCGGTGGAACGCACGTCGTTGGTATTCCAAGCACGATTTTTTCGTAACGCCCTGCTTGAGAATTTTTTTCATATATTTCACTAACAGTTTTGACGGCATCAATAAGTCGCATGAAAATAAGACGAATTTTCACTTGCTCGATACCTTTTAGCTTTATCTTTGATTTATTTATTAGCTTCTTTAAATTTGTTTCACGAAAAATGAATTTAATGTGCATTGTGATTCGTGCAGCACACATAAATCAATTGTATCTGTGATACATGTTGAAAAGATCGTCATAATTGAAACTTAAAGAAAAAGTTTCATATTTAAGTTTATTTCTATCCAATACCATGCATTATTATAAACCTAATAAAAATATTTAAATAAGATAAGTATAAAGATAGTTAAATGTTATTGTTACAAAATATTACTGATTCACTACAATATTATTATTGAGTTAGCACATATTTATTTAGATTGAAATAATATAATTGTTGATATAATATTTATTCTTTTAAAATTCGAAATATTTGAAATTCAAGAAAGTCAAGAAAGAAGTTAAAATCCTAAATGTAATAAGCGATTTTTTTTAATACCCTTTAAAATCTGCATGTAAAAGATAATAAAAATTTCTTATTGTTATAAAAAAAGTTGTATGTCCAGTAATTCTTTCTTCGTTCTCAGCTATAATATATTTTCTATTTTTTATGTTTTATCGCAGATGCACTATCTGTGTAAAGTGAAAGAGAAGTATGTTATATGTATATCACAGTCCTTAAGTTTCCGACGGTACCCGACGGTACATTTATGAATGTTGACAAAGTCATTACGTACTCATGCATAAAAACACATGTGCGATTCTCGGAAAGATAATGTGGAAAATAATGTGAACAATTCTAATTATTAAACAGTTATCTCTCATTTAATATCTTAGTTAATTGAGGTCATTAATGAAAACTACGGTATGGAAGTCATATTCATTTAAAACGAGAACATTTATTTTTCAGATAAACTTTATTATGCACAATATTATTTTATTTAGAGAATAGGAATCATTGATAATTATTAAAAATTAAAAATAAAAATTAATGCTTATAATATGTATAATATTAAAGCAGAAACCTATACTCTTCAAGAAAAAAACAAAATGCCTGCGCGTGCTAACAGAGTAATTTCTTCATGAAACTTTTAACACAGGCGTATACTCTTCCGACGTAGAAAGAACTTCTTTGGACTAGAGAACCTCTTGTATTTCGTCCTTAATTTAAGTTGTTATTTGCCTTGACCTTTTTTTATTGCGGTACTGTTTATTTCAGCTCTCTGCAGCAATCGTCAAAAATGGATTTTTAGATAGAGAAAAGTAATGCGTATTTTATTAATTTATTAATAAAATAATACATTTGTAGTCAAGTATTTTTTATTGTCACTTTATCACATCAGATTAGATATTAATATAAATAAGAAAAATTTTTGGAATTAAAATAGTACAATATTTTCTTATTAGGATAACAAAACAAAATAATATCTCTTTTTGCATTCAATGTGCTTAGCTTAATCGGCGCGAAAGAAAAAACAAAACGGATTTAATGCATTAAGGGGTGATAAGAGATATGAAATTCGCATAAATTAAGCAAAAGCAAAAGGGAATATATCGTTGCGAATGCAAAATTATTCCCTTATAACATGATGATTATCGGTGAGACTGTATACTAATTAGCTTTCATTATTTATGCACTGACAGTTAAGTACGCGAGGCGTTATAAATGAGTACAATGCTCCTCCCATATTAATCAAAGCATGTTATCTATAAACAGGATTTGAAGAACATATGCATTATAACATAAGAACTCTTTTATTTTTATTATTAAATAAGCCTTTTTTTATTTCACATCATATTGAACATTAATAAATATTAACGATATTAAAATTCGTTTATTAAAGTATTTTGTTTGTATTACATACAATACTTAATGATATTATTCATTTGTCTATCGCACTAATTGTTAATTAAAGTGATTATTAATATCACTTCGTGATAATACTTATCATGCATAAAAGCAACGTAAATTATAAGTTGCAATAAGCTACCTTTTTTTATGCGAGTCTCTAAAAGGGTTCAAGAACGATCTTGGAGACAAGCAGAGCAAAAATATTCCAAGAAGAGCAACGGAAAAGTTAATCCGGTTCGGCAGTCGTCGACGTCATAAGCAATTACACCCGATTACGAGTAATAGTCTGAGAGAAATTTTTCATCTGGCAGAATAATCTTCGCAGCTGCGCCCGGTATCAACACGATGCGTATTCATATATCCGTTCGAAGAATCGGATTTTAGATTCCAGTTAGAAATATATAAAGTTTCTCACGCGGAGAACGCAATTGTCCACTTTATTCTCTTCTTTCTCCCATGAAGAAAATGGCAGTCACATTTATAAAATTTATAAAATTTATAAAATTTACAATTCTAAAATCATTTGCAGTTCTATATTATTATTGTTTTCAAATCTACCCAAAAATAAAATGGACTTTCTCGCTGGAAATTTTATTGTGAACGTACATATTTTCGGAAGCACCTACCGTCGGGCGAACGCAAGATATGCGCGTTGGAAATTGCTATTAACTTTCATTGTTTTTCTTGCGAAATAAAATATTATTTACTATATTTATTTCTTTCTATTTATGTCTTTTTTGGAAAATATTGAATAAAAATATAATTAAACAGTCACATATATACATGTATAGTAAAATTTGATTCGAATATCGTAATTCTCATTATTAGGCAAATAGAAAGATTAGACAATAGAAAAATAACAGATACTTATTTTATCATAAAAAACAAATATAAACAGGTTTTCTTATTAATTAGACTAATAATTGGCTAATATTTAAAAACTTTACAAGAAAGTCCATTATTCACGTTCTTAATCCATCGTCTCAAAAATTGACTGTAGCCTTACAGTTAAACGAGAACAATATTGCCAGCACCTGCTGCCATTTGATCACTCGGTTCGTATCACAGTTGCTAGCAAATAAATTAAAATGTTTTACACTGGCGCAACTAAGTTAAAGTGCTACAATTTAAAGCGTGAAGCAGAGATTTTTTTTTTATTTTCGAGACAGCCGTCGGCAATGTTAAAACGAAGCTCCACGGCGTAGAGTACGGCGTCCTTAACGATTTTGTTATTTTGCTTGTATCTTAATACTACAACGTGGAACTTCGTTTTATTGCAAATTTATATCTTTAGCAAACACGAACACGCAGATGACATGAATATTTTGAGATACCGATGAAACAACGCGATCGAGCAAAAAATGTAACTAATGCGAACATATTTAAAAATACTTGCTCGTTTTAAACATTTGTTATTAAATACGTGTAGTATGCATTTTATATTTTATTTTTATATTAAAATGGAAACAGATAGATTTTTATATGTTATATAATATTATAAATTATTCACTAAATTTTTTTTATTGTTCTTGTCATTGATTTTTTAAGCATTACTTATAATTATTTAGAATCAAGATTATTTTACTTAATTATTTTACTTCAAGAAAGAATGAATTTGCCAAAATATGCGTTAGAGAGTTTTTAAATGCATTTTTTACAGAAATCAATTTTACACAAAAATGTTTTTAAGACACATTTTCGTATTTCTCATTTTTTATTTACACATTAAATAAATTAAATGTTTTTTTCTTGCAAAACTCTTTTTTACTAAATTATTTAGAGGAGAAAAGACATTTTTCTTGGTGCAAACACCCCAAGTCGGAGAATCCAGCGAGCAGATAATTTTACGCTTCCTTTTGAAACGACAGATGGGGATGGCAATGAGAGAGCAGCTGCAAAATTATTCTCCGAGGTATTTCTGTAGAGATCAGTCAGGAATTTCGTGTAGCAGCCGCTCCGTTCCTACCTTCGTTCTTTGCAATCTGTTTGCACGCGCCCCTTTATGACGCAACGTTGAAGAAATATTGTTCCAGGCATATGCGAACGCGGGGCTTCCAAATTTAAAGTTACTACTAACAATATCTCCTTTTTCCGGGAGAATGTAGTACGCACTATTTGCTTCGAAAGAGTATACATAAAATCTCCTTTATGAAAAGATAAAGAATCGCGCATAAATAATAAATGTATTATCAGTATTAGAGATCAAAATTTTCCTTTCTAAAATTTATTTCGATGGCGGATAACGCCGCGTGTGGATGGCGTGCTAAAACACACGCGGTTATTATTTATCGCGTCAAATAAAGCGGAATGTGCTTACGTTGAATGCTTTAGTACTTATTGTATAACACGGTATACACACAATGTAACTCACGCGAGCGAAATAGTAATTTAAAAGGAGTATACGTGTATCTCGTCACGAAGGCACTCGAGGCTATTTTTTTCGAAAATGCTGGCTCGAGGTAAAGATGAGAGCGGATAAGGGGACCGGCACAATACGCGGGGAAGATCTTCCTGCATCATTTCTGGAAATTGAAGTTTTGTTGTTCCACCCTATCGACTGCTTGTCTCGCAGCAACACCTATCCTCCGGTTTTCTTTCGGCGACGCGAGACCCTCATCTTATTTCACCTCTTTTGTCTCGCCTACCGAATATCCCCCGATGCTTTTACTCCACCTCCGCCCACACACGTACGTGTACTCTAGTGGAGTCAACATTTTCATCCCGAGTAAACAGGATTCGGTGCTCTCTGCCAAAGAATTTAGGGAAGTTCGCTCATACTTTGGCAATCGCGAAAATAGGGTTGCGAAACACAGGATGTGTCATAATCTAATCAGTTGCAATAGATTCGGTTGTTGTGGTTTAATTATATTAATAGGAATAGAAATCAAATTATTATATTAGGAAAAATGGAAAAAAATTCAGAAATTATTTTTATACAAGAAATATTAATGGTAGAAAATACTGAATGTATAATTTTATGTTTACAAATTTGCGAAATGATGTTTACAACGCTGCTCATTAAAGCACATTCTATCATAAATTTTCTCATTTTTCTTACAGTATCGTATAATTAGTCTTAATATTTTTTTCTTAAATATCGAAAAGAAATGTGCAAGTTCCGCAAACGCGACCCGCGATATACGTTCGCGTCGGCCGGCCCTTCACAATCGTTCCAAATTTGAGAGAGTTTCGAATCCAAGCGGAGCGCGCGACACGTACGAGGACGGTCACTATATAAATGAAAATTTACAACTTCATAACTTCTCTCTACATAATTTCTCTCTAGATACCGCGGAGGACTCGGCGTGTAAAAGTTACTGGTTACTAAACGCCGTAACGAACGAGAATAACGAATTTCCAGTAAGTATCGCGATCCGTGTCCGAGGCTACCCACGTGTGAAATTGCGGTGCGCAAGGTCTCGCGCGCATACGCGCCCATGTGTGCACGCACGCACACACCGACGGCATGCACGCCTCATGCACGCCCGAATACCCGCGACGATAACGAGCCGCTCGCTAGTTTCCGCGGCGCGAGATAGCGCAGCCGCGCCGCGCGGCGCAAACTTGCTCTTGACGCGCGTTATAATAAACCTCGCGTTATATTCCGCGCGCTGCACCGCGCGCGGACCGCGAGGCGTGTAGCGCGCTCATGAAAGCGCAGTCATCCCCCTCCTCGCTCCTTATCCGTCCTTAAGGACGGAATTCTTGCCCGTTTCTCGCGTGTCGGGCTTTCTGGATTTGCGGCGTGCGATGTCGGGCGGACTAACTTTAAATGCGAGAACGTGCGAGAGTGGATTGGAATTTCGATGTATCTTTGAACTTGCGTTCTTGAACGTAGCAAAAATTCTATTTATTCGATTACCGTAACTGTCACGCAGAAAAATATTCTACAAACAGAGAAAAGCGATTGCTCATTTTATTTTATTTTGTTTTAAGTAATAGTCTTTTTCAGCAAAGAATATCTTCTTAATAATAGTTTAAGATATACTCGACGCAAGTCCAGAATATGTCTTATGTAAATGTGATGCTTATGATGATTTTATGATAGATTTGCGAATATACGTATAAACTTACTAAATACTTAGAACAAGTACATTTACTCGTACGTAGTATAGATATTTCTATTGTGTGTTCTAATTGAGTCTAAAATAGTCACAGAATTAGTTTTACAGAAAATACAATTATAATTGATAATTCTTTCAACTATTGTTGACTTTTGGTTTATTAAAATTAAACTGATATAAATTCCGCGCCCATAAAGATGCTAAAGAAACGATATTATCGATGTGACAAATGTTTATGTAGGTACGCGCAAATAAAAATAAATTAAATAAAAAGAAAAAGGAAATCGCACTTATTCGAACGCGACGCTTTTGTCTCATGTCGCGTGATAATCAAAACGGTTGATCTTCACGGATAGAGGGACAGCTTTACGGGATACGCTCTCTACCAACGGCGCGGATCCATTTTTACGCTCGATCGATGCGAGGAGGACGCGGGACGCGGTAAATCGTGCATTTATAACGCGGCGCGTTTCGTGTCGGCCAATATTCTCCACGGCGATTATGGAAATTGTATTTACCGGAGAGAGACTCACGGAAGTCGGAGGTCTCCGTCCCACGGCCGTTCCCGTCGTTCCCCTCGCGCATAAATAGCAAAGTACCAAGCCCGCGACAGCTTACGGCGACTTGCGGACGATCGCGGAGGAGAGGAGAGAAAAAAATCGTTGAATCTCGTCGAATGTCTCTCGACTTTTACTGGCCGAGTCGTCGTACATAGGACGACAGAAGGAGACACTTACCTTGCGAACAGGTGCGTGACGCTTTGACGGGAACGACGGACAAGTGTGTTCCCGCGGAGCCTTGAGTCTGGCTGCAACCTTGACAAGTCCAAGAAACGCTCCGCAACGCGCAACTTCCCTCGCGAGACCTTGAGGCAAAACTGTCCCGTCGTCTACCAGTTTCGTGGTTTTTCGACTTGCTTACCGTTACGATTTTTTTGCCAAGACAATAGCGGGCCGAAGGATCGAGCTGAACCCTTTTCTTCGCTTAATCGGTGAGAAAGGCTTTTTTGCCGTTCTCCCGTTTTATCTCTCGACGTGGTTCCTCTCTTCCTGGTTTAGCCTTCAGCATTCCAGGTTGAAATATGATTTATTGCGGCGCGCGCGAAACGTCCGGATCTTTTGATGTTTTATTGTCAAGGTAAACTTCAGGTAAAATGGTCGTCATTGGACGGCGTGACGTGAAAAGGGTTATAAAAGAGTGTTTACGCATCGGAGTCAATTGTCCTCTTTAGCTTGTTGACTTGAAGCGCGGAAATTGTTTTATTGCTATGCTAGGATATCGAAAAGAATTTCCATTTAACAATCACTAACTATTAATACTATATTAACAATAAGTATTACAAACCAACTGTTTAATAACATATAATTAGTTATTTTTAATCAAAAATTTCAAAATATATTGAACCCAAAATTATAATTGTAATTGTAACGAAGAAAAATTCGCAATAATTCTGCGTCGTCAAATTTGAATATTATAATTATAATATTGAAATGTTTAAATTAAAAATATAATATTTAATATCATAATTATAATAATTATAATATCGAATATTATATTTTATAATTTAAACATTCAAACATTAGGTTTGCTAAACGTGCGCAAGGAATAAAAACGTATGCTGGAATAACGAATGAATTTCATAAATAAATTTTAACGACGAGCCGTCGATCGGGCTCGGCATTCTAATCCCTTTCAAATGTCTTTCGATTCTCTCTTCGTACGAATGAGATTGGCAAGGGAGTGTAGTTCGGGTAATACAGCAGCGACACATAGTTCTCCGGGCGCGTGTATTTGTGGTCACGGATGATCTCGTCACGTTTTCGAGGTAGAACAAGGGGGCTGCGCGCGCAACAGTTCAATACGAGCTACTGTGGCTGACCCAGCCTCTTTAAGTCCCCCCGAACATGCGTGTGTGTATCGCGTAAGCGCCGAGGCCACGGATCCTCGCCTACTCACGAAAATGCATCTCTCGTCTATTCTCCCCGAGCTACTCCTTTGCATCCGGTAACTCTCTCGCTTCTCTCGCCTCCCCCGTCCCCCTCTTGTCCAGCCCTTCCCATCTCCGCCCGTCCTACAAAGTTTCCTCACGTTTCAGCCCGAAAGACAGTTCGCATGGTAAATACTTGCTTATTGCGACATTCCGCAGCGCGGTGTTAGTTTTCCCTATGCGCGGCGGGATACGCGGCTATTTACTTTCGTGATTCTTCGTGGCTGTCGAGCGAACTTTTGCATTAAAGTAGCGAACTTCCCTCGGAGCCGCATGCGTATCTGACTAACGTTCGCGCGCATTATCCCGCCGGTATATCTGCTTATTTGCGTGTGGAGGCATGTCCTACCGGTTTTTTAAGAGTCGCATTATTGGGCGAATAAAGTTTAACGTGTAGAAACCCCTTTGGAATCGCTAGAACGAACTGTGCGTGACATACTAAGTGAAGAGCCCGAAGTACTTGACAAGATCTTAGGTTTGGAATTTTTTTTTCTTATTATATAACTTTAATTTGACATGTTTATGTAAACGCAATATTTTTGTTTTTAAACGACATTTTTGTGTGTGAGTCTCTTTTATTTGCATAAAAATTTTTTAGGAAATTTTTTTTCTTTCATTATTTTGCGCAACCCATGTATTCTTTTTTCTTTATATTGCATATAACATAATGTAATAATTATTTGAATATATTAAGACCAAACTGCATTTTTCATGAAAGATTCAGAAGAACCAGCTATTTCTCGAAAAAGTTTGTTCGCCGCGATGCAGCTACGCCGTACAATTCTGTTAGAATTTAAATTTTAAAAAATCTACATTTCCGCCGCAACACTGTTTTCTTGCTCTTGACACGCGAAAAAAAAAAGAGAATAAAAATGTAAAAACTGCGGGATCGTCACCGAAATGCGCCGACAGCTTGCGTTCGCCGGAATACGGGAAAAAAAAGACGGTGGAACGTACCGCGAGAGTAATATTAAGCGAGACGTATTTTCAGGATAATTACTTCCAGAGTTTCACGGTCAGGTGTCAAAGAGGGCAGAATTTTCTTTTATATACATATATTAAAAGCCGCGGGGGGGGAAAAAAAGCGCGCAAGAATGGATGTACAGTTACACAAGCGCGCGTACATTTTATACGTATACATATATGCGCGTTATACACGCTCTTTCTTTCTGCCGAAGTAACCTTCGAAAGAGACCATTTTTCAAGATTAACGAAAGATGAGAAAAGTTTTAATGCGCGGCCGTGATACCGGAGCGCGAGAGAGCGTTCTCACGCCGACGCCGATATCTACAACGTCCATTAAAGCAAAGTGAGCCCCGGGTTACGAGGCCTTGACGCGGGACAAGTATTTCCGTCTGATTGAAGTACTTACTGAAGTTGTTGTCCGACCGTCGCGGATCATCTCGCGTAAAGTTCGAGTTCGTGCGGTACGACCGACTTAATAATAAATAAATTAAATAAATGACTCGCGGTACGCCTCTCTCTTTCCTCTTCCCGCGACTTCGCAGTTATTGAAGTATGACGCCCCCCGGGCGAGACAAGCTGAATGGAAAAAAAAAAGAAAGAAAAAATTACGTAAATTTATTTATTAAGCGATTTCATCTTGCATAATCGGGATTGCGTCGTGTACGATGTTTTTAACCGCGTCGATAAAATTTTTCTCTATAAAATAACGCGAAGAGGGATGTGCGTCGGTAGTCGCGAGAAACATAAAGTTACATACTTGACGACACTTTACGGCGACGTGTTTCGTTGACTTGACAATCGTAAAAAGAGAAGTGCGCATTCTCGGTATATCACTCGCACTTCTCGATCCAATTTGCCGATGATGCGATCGGTTAATTTCGCGCAATCAACTTTCTATCGTCTCGCGCGTATCGCCGGTCGGGATCACGGGCGATAATTCGTACAGACGTAAAAGTAAATTGCGTTATTTATTCGCATTTATCAGCGAGAAGAAAGCACGGTGCATTCTGCGCGCGCGAATCGGTAAATGTCAACATATATTTGTGTGCAACTGCGCGGTACCTGGGAGATAAGCAGGGTCGTTCGTACATGCAGATCACACGTGGGACCCTCGTTACACCAGATAAGGAAAATCCCGTCTCCCTCGAGCACTTAAACGCGTTTAACAGTCTTTACGACGCTCTACGCCCGTAAATCACATTCTTTCTGTCACGTCCCGTATTTTCGTAAGACGCCGGAAGAATGTTAAGTGGAGTGAAGACTTATGGAATGTGATAACAGGGTCAGAGCGTATTTAGATGGTAAATACTTTGTCACCGTAGAAGAAAGTGGTCGCGATTCTATGACGTACCGTAAATATAGCGCGAACATAATAAATGACTTGCCAGATTAATTTGGCAATTAAATAAGTTGTATACTTATTTCATGATTCTTCATAAAACAATTGGATTATTTTTATCCAATTCGTAAAAAATAAAACAAATCGTTTTAAATATTGCTAAATTTATTTTTCATAAAATGTGAATTTTTCATAAAGCAGTTTTAAAACTTAATTGCTTAGATGCATGCATGAATAACGTACTTCCTAAAATATGAAATAGTCTACATTTTATATAAAATGCAAATAAAATATTTTTATTCAATATCATTAGAGCTTATAAAAAAAAATTTTTTAAAGATTTTTATTAAATTAAAGAGATATTTTGAATTATCGATTATATTTATATTTTATATGTTAGCCATTTTTTGATAATATCTATCAATTTTTATATAACAGTATTTTTATATACTGTTATTATTAGAGTTAGAGAGAAAGGTAGATATTTCATTCATACAAGTAACACTCGGATATGAGTAAATTATTTTCCGAGAAATATATGTTGCAAGATACGCTTTAGAAATGTACGTTCGCTCATAAATTTAACATAATTCCAATTTAAAATAAAAAAAGTAATCTTTTAATGAGGAACATTCAAATGTCACGCATGCCGTTGAGAATACCGCTCAGGAAGATCGGTCGGAGATGCCACTGGAAAAGAACATAATATCGAAATCCTCAGCTTGAGGAGCTTGCACAACTCGTCAAATTTACGTACATAGCCGCGGCAGAAATTATATAAATTGACCGCGGAGTAAATTATCGAGTAAATTATACAATTACACGTGAGACCGGCCGCGAGGTACGTGCCGAGGGACGACATCGAAGAAGAGAAGAAAGCATGCAAAGCAACGGGAGAGGGAGGGCGAAGAAGGTCGGGCAGCGAATGGCATCGACTGGAAAGATGATGCGCCGGCATGGTGGTTGGCTGGGCTCGGGCGACGTGAGAGGAGACGGGCGGTTGGTGGGAAGAAGCGGCGGACCCCATGGATTCCGTCGACGTGCCGAGGCAACGGGAGGGAAAAGGCGCGGGCGGGGGGTGCCAATCAAGTCCTAATTAGCCGGTGCGGCAATTTTGGTGGTAACTGGTCGACCGGTCTACGGTCTATCCCGCAGCCGCCAAATATGCGAGTTCGCCGCAAGGTTGCCTACAGTTCGTTCCATTGAACATCGCTTTTGTCCCGCGAGATTTGCGACAGAGCTATCGCGATCATGGAGAGACTCGTCAAAGTCAGACCAAATTTATCATGACTTTCCTCTCTCTCTCTCTCTCTCTCTGATTTAATGTATTTCTCCGTGTCTCTCCTCGCGCGGCACAATCGAAAGAATTTTACGACGCTCACGAATGATCAGCCAACAGCTACTCGCGAGTCTCGGATCTGTGAACTTCACGTAAATGGCATTTACTATATTTCCCGGTGTAAAATTTTCGAAGCTCCCGTTTGGACGTTTATCACGTGATTCTATCGGTTGATGTCTCCCGAGACGTGCCGGAGTAACGGATAACATTTCTCCACTGTGTATATGTACGTGTTATGTATTATCCGGTTTGACGACGATACACGCGCGGTTCGTAGGATTGGCCGTTTGCATTAGCTGAATGCCGACACAGAGCACAAGAAAGCGAAGAATATTACGTACACCTCTCGTCCCGACGTTCTCGTGCAATAAGAGATATAAATATTATCCAGCCGTCCTCTCTCTCCCCGAGCTACTCCAATTAAAACTCCCCTGTTAGCCGCCACGATTTACCCGTTCGTTTTATTCTTCCATCTCTTTCGCCTCTCCCCTTACCCCGTCTCTCTCCTCCGCCATAATTCTTGCCTTACAATCAGGTTCTACGGTTGTAATGTTATCTGATCGACGTTGCATGAATATATTAGCAGAAATTCAGATCGTCCGAACGGAAATTTATTGTTACAATAAAATAATCCGCGCACCGGCGACTACACGACAACCGTCTTTTCGGAACGGCGTATTTTTCTCCTTTTTTTTTTTTTTATTCGAAATCTCTCCTCCGGAGCGGCTTTCGCAGAAAACGTCGATGCGAAGGAGCGGAAACCTTGAATAAATATCACGATAACGGATGCAATGCCCACGCGGTTTAACTCCGGCTCCAAAAACAGCTTGCCGCATAAATAACGCAGTGTCACTTTTGTGATGCTAATTTTATCCATTTTATTCCCGTATCCCGATATATATCCGGTCGCTCCACATTCGACGTAATATACGTAAATGCACGCAACATTTTATCCAGAATACATGCACGTGTAGGTACGTCCACGGGGTTCCTCAGGCGGAACCCAAGAGGAGCGTCGTAAACATTCTCTGCTATGGGAAAGAGAGTAAGAAGTAACAGCGGGCAGAAACGACGGCAAGGAGAGTACGGACCGGGGGGGAAGACGGGTAGGAGTGAGGAGGGGAACGGGGAGGGTGGCATTCCTTTTAGGACACCATTTTGTCTGGTTTCGTTCCCCTCTCACGTCAGACACCGAGTGTATAATTCATTTCTCGTAACTCCCATGGGATTACGCCATGGGCTGTGCCTCTTCGCAAGGGTCCACTTCACGAGGTCCATACTTCGACGCTTTCTCGAGCGGGTTGAGAGAAATATCGCTTTTGAAATACATACGGCGAATATGCAGGTTTCGTGACGGACAAACTTTTATCAAACTTTTATCGGGTTGAGCCTCACTCATTCAAAAAAAGTAAGTAATTATTGTATCAATATTCTTTCGGATAACAGCAATTGTAACCAAGTGGAAAGGATTATATAGAGCACATATGGGACAAATTTTTGAATGTACAAAATGTTTATATCGAAAATTTACAGATTTACAAAACGATTCCTTTTTATTTATAAATAGTAGCAAATATGTACTCTATTAATAATAATAGAAATTTTCTTCGCCATAGAGCTAAGAAATATGAAATCTCGTGTGAAAATTTTGCATTTAGCAAAATATGTGCTTGTATTAAAATTTATATTTGTTTTACTGGATTCCATTTCGCATTGAACCACATCATGCGTCATAAAAATTATGTATGGAATTGATCGACCGCATGTCTTGAAATTAAGATAAGAAGTATCTTTAAGTATCAAGGAGACATTCAGTGTAATGGAATGTAGCACTTTGCAACGCAATGTAATATTTTTTATTGATTATAATCTATAATTGAAGCAAACACTCTCTCTTTCTTTTTTTTTATTAAGGTTTATAATATTATAAAGATATTCAAGTAATGATTCAATTTTACTATTATAAGAATTTTCCTAAATAAAGAATATTACTTTTTCTAATATAGTTATTTTGTAACAAAACATTATACACTACGCATTATAAAGAAACCTGAAAGATATAATTTTAAAATAATAATCGAAAAATTTAAGTTGCTAATATAATTAATAATATAAATACAATTAATAATATAATAAAGAAATATATATAGACTTTTTACAATAATTGTCAAAACACATAAATCCGAAAAATATTCACCAAACTAAAATCTTACCAATCATCTTATCGTTCCAGCCTCTCATGCTAAACTAATGATTGAATCATTTCACTTAAGTATCCTCATCTCAGAATATTTACGTAAAATGTCATCACGGTGCAGAAGAATTTCGAGCATCTTATCACGATGGCCATCCAAACGAGGAGACATTGACATTAAAAATTCGATCATGTTAATATTGACATTAATTGCTATTCTCACGGAAAGGGTCTCATCAATGCGGATCATTATTCTGGAGTATCCTTCGTCTCTGAAAAAAAATAAAAATAAGACATGAGAAATCGGAGTAAGAAGCAGCTTAGCTAAATTTTATCATTGACTTAATATCTATGGACGGAACTGTAAAATTAAAGCATTTCGCAAATACTTTTTTCCGATATAACATTACTTTATAAAATTCGGATTTCGGAATTTACTCTTACGAAATTTTACTTACACATTTACGATCAATGTGATTATATGACATTATAGTTTCGTTAAACTTGTATTTTTAATTCATCTTTACACATAATTTGCTTATTTTCCTAGAAGCGTCGAAATCTCTTTAGTACCGTACATAACATGGAAAAGTTGTAAACCTCATCACAGTATCGAAACGTGACACAGCTATTTCTATGCTAAGAAGGTCTACGATTTCATGTAAATCGCCTACAATCAGTTTAGGAATTTGTACATCCAACCACCGACCGTTGGTATAATCTCAGTTGAAAAATCACGTACTTCAGTTTACTTAAAATTTTTTCATTTAATTAATTTTGTTTACATTTAAAGAGCAAACTTCTCAGATCATTTAATAATCTAAAATTTTCCTTTTTAATTTTCTTAATATTAAAATTTGTTACAAATTAAAAAAGCCAAAACAAAGAAATTTAATTCCAATTTATTTTAAAGAACTAAAAGTAATTAAGTTACTTTGGAACAAATTCTAAACTTCTTGCGTTTCCATCTGCTTGAAGGTAAGTGTACGTGATACCATCACCTTCGACGACCTCCTATAATTAGACTAGACTTAAACTAGCACACCACCATTATGAAGTGATTTATTCATGAGGCTACCACACCCAAATTATCTAATACACTTCTTTATCTTCATTTTCATAGATATGATCTAATTTAATTGTCTCAGTCTGATGTAATCATTTCATCCTGCAAACATGACATGTATTCACATTCTACTGATACAATCAAAATATTTGAAGCGTAAAGCTTGACTACAAATAAGAAAAATACACATTTAAAATAATATTATTTATGATTTATGATTGTGTATTAGCAATTGTTCAATATGATTTTAAAAGAAACTATAATTTTTATCTACATATTAATATAACTTTTATAAAAATATTTTGTTTTGATATAAATACAAAAAAATTCAGGAAACATTGGAGGCATAAAAGTATAAAGATATTTTATTACCGTGAAATTGATTGCTGAGATTTTTTTATAAAGTTACGCTTATTAAGCAGTTATTATAAAGCTAGTTCACCGGTGTCTCTTCTTTCAAGTGTCCTCGTCCGGGCAACTCTGGACAAAAGTTATCTAAAGAAAGATAGGAAGTTCAGTCTGAACTCAAAATGACAAGGTGTGCGAGACCCAACCATTCTCAACCCTTCCACTACTATACTCCCTTTATAGTTTTATTGCTTTCGCGGCAATTCAGTGTCAGAACCTCTCAAGAAACCTTAACTCTTTTATTAGATATTGCTGTCTGAAGGACATTTACATTTTCGCAGGTTTATTTTATATTATTGAATGATATGTCACGTGCATTATAATTCAATATGTATGGCAAGGATGGATTTCTTCATATATAAAATTACATTTGTATATAATGAAATTAACATACATTAATACATCACATATATTTGTTCATAATATATTTTTTATTATTTTATATTTTATTGCGATTATTCAAGAATGTGAATATTGAGGACATATCTAATTTTCGTTTACTTATTATTTTAAATAAATAAGAAGAATGTAAGATGTGTAATAAAAAATTATGATATAGAAATAGTTGCGTTATATTAAATGTAATAATTTTCAGAATGAATATTTTATAATCCATAATTTTGATATTAATTGCGAATGATTGAAAAGAAAATTTTTTTACATGTATCCACAATTTTCGTATTGCATTCTTTATCAAAAGAAAACTCCTTTTGCTTTGTCATAATTAAACATCTCAAAAAACGTTATGCAAGATGCAAATAACTAGTTCGCTGGAATCGTGAATGTCGCAGGACGGCTTGCCATGAGCGTTAAAGTTTCAAAGTTTGATGATGTGGTTGGTAAGGCTTCTACCCACGTAAACGGTAATTGACTACTTAAGTGATCTAAAACTTGGAACTTCCGAAGTTGACTAAGCTGCACGTCCACTCCCGAGAAAAGTTATATTCTCGTCCTCGTATTTATGTATACAGAAACGTTAAATAATCGTCAGAAATGAAAATAAGCCTCGTATGGGGCGGCAAAAGGTACATATGTACGTGTGTATTTTCCTCTGAAAATTTATTTATGATATTCTTCTTATTTCTCAATTTCAAACGCAAGTAGTAAGAAATTTTCATTATCGAGTAAGATGAACGTTTCGCACGCGCGCATACATAGGATACATGTTGTATAAACCTCTTTTTCCAGTATACATATAGACTGTATTATATATTCGCTCGTATGATGCACGTGTACATCTCGCATCGACTCCTCGGATGATGCAACGAGTCCGAGTTTGGCGGGGCCGTGCGATATATGATACGGGAATAGCGCCGCGCGCGTACGCAACGGGAGCGGCGCGGCGTCGTGCATATTCAACGGCGTACCTACTGTGCAACATACAGGAACAATGTTCCGCAACACATGCGCGCCTTTGCGGACTGTTCCGAGCGCGAACTATAAAGCCCCGTTTTACTGGTCGTAAAGTCAATGAAGGTGGTCACGTTTGCCCTTTCAGCGTCTTCCAGGGCGTCTAGGCGTCCATCGCCGATACCACCTAGGTAGCCTATGGAATTATGCCCGCGGCAGGTTCATGAATATTTAAATCCCGAAGGTTGCCATCGCTTGTTTCGGAACGTCAGACACAACTGATACTTGGTATACGGCGAGGCGTGGGTGCAAGTGCAGCTTATCGCTTTCTTTCTCTCCGTCTTTTTTTTTCTCCTCGCCTCTTCGGCCTTTTGCCAATGGCCCTCCAGCGAGTCTCGAGTTGCGCAATTACTTTGGACGATTCCCCTTTCTGAATAAAATTCGAATTTAGCCTTGTTGTTAAACCTCTTCTTTATGCAGAGTATTCTTCTCTTTGGTTACTCTGAAAGTAATGTCGAGAAATACTGAGTCTCGCTCTCTCTCTCTCTCTCTCTCTTTATAATAATACCGCTTATATTTTTGGCCTCTACAGCCAGATCTTTCTCGTTAAGTATTAATAATTACAGCATATTTATGTATATTTATGAACATACTTTGTATTCATTGATTCTGAATACTTACGGAGTATAATTATTTCGATAAATCAAACACCATACGGAATACTGGAATGACATAGAAATTTCGCTTTGAAACTGTTTTCCAAATGAATATTGTCTTATCGATTCAATTTTATATACTCAGCTTACTCTGACAATTTTAATTAAAGTTTGAGCTTTCGGGAAATGGGAATAGGATGAAATTGTGAATCGAGAGTGGCTAAAAGTTTCAACGTAGAAAGTTCGAATAAGACGGATTGTTGGAAAGGGCACGATAAGTGGATTACTGGATAAGGTCACGTCATAGAGCTCATATAGTTTAATCACTATTATACTGTCTAGTTCGATTGGCTTAATTAGGTCTTCCTGGCTATTTGCTACCAGGCGAAGCGCAGAGGATATTATGTGGTCGATCAGCAGGCGAGATCTTAGAATTGAAGCTGAGAGAGAAAGAGAGAGAGAGAGAGAGAGAAGTATGGTCAAATACACAGAGAGACCGCCTCTCTAATTAGTGGACCCGGGCCGACACGCGAATTTTTCAAAGCGGAGGCAATTATTGACTCGTTCTCCGGATTCATCGTACGTTTCTACATCCGCAGATAATATCTCGGAATATTTTAATTTATTGATTCATCTCCGTCAGTATCATACCTTCGTGCCGATAACGCATCGACGGAATATTTTATTCCCGAGGCATTTGTATTCTAATTGAAGCAGTAACTTTTAATGACTTTTTATATCGGAAACGTTTAGACTCGACTCTCCAGCGCGGCCCGAACGTGAAATATTTCACGAAGTATCTCAAAATTCGCGTCGGTGTGCGCACGTACGAATTTCGGATATAATCCCTCCCGCACAGAAAAAAAAAAGTTAGATACCGTAGTTAATCATGATTTGCTAAAACAATATTTGCTGCCGTAACTATAAATATGTAAACCAT